>PVJC01011474.1:0-41487 GCA_004026665.1 Murina feae | reverse complement strand
TTCTAGTACAAAAGACTGAAGAGTTATAAAACAAACAACAAAACCAGCCACAACTACTACCACAATTCCCACCACTTATTGAGTACTTATTATTATGTGTTTATTAGAAGCTTTACCATTTTCATCTCATTTAATTCTCACCACCGGATGGGGCATTATTACTTCTTATTCCCAAAGGAGGAAAATAAGGTACAGAGAGGTTAAGCAGCAAACCCCAGAACCACAGGGCAAAGGCGCTGCAGAAGCCAGCATTCATACACAGGACACAGGTCAGTTTCAAGGTGAAGCCCATGCTGTAAACTCCCCAGTGGAATCGCTTCTCTGTGTAGGACAACTGATGCCTGTCAAGTGCTTCGAACATTGTCTTAAACTTTTTTTTACTCTTTTTAAAATTTCTTTATTGGTTAAGGTATTACAAATGTGTCCTCATCCCTCCAATAACAACCCCAACCCTCCCCCCAAACACTCGTGCTCTCATCCCCCTGTTGTCTGAGTCCATTGGTTTGGCTTGTGTGTCTTAAACTTTTACCCGCCCCCCCCCGCCTTCCGCCATTGCAATCAGAAGTCTTTTCAAGTGGCCACAGCCTCCTCGGAGTCCCCATAGCTGCAGACATCAGAAAGTGTATCTATATGATCAGCTTCATTTGCTGCTCAGTCGGCAGCAAATAGTCAAGGCAGCAGATGGGTCGCATCTCAAGATTCATTGCTGCTCAGGGTCTGCACAGGGCTCCCTGTTCGCTGACATCCCCCCCCCCTTTCCTCTTTTCTGTGCCCATAGTCATGACGCAGCAATGTGCCACCATGTATATCTGGCACACCATATCAGTGTGCGTCCACATCTGCTTCAACACCTCTAGGTGAACAGATGACCTCAGAGAGGGGGGTTCTAGCATGTGATTTAAAACAGCTGATGCAGCCGACACACAAACTGTGTCAGTATTTATTTGAGAGCCGCATCTGATGTTTTGTATCAGTGACTCCTCTAGCCTTCTTACTCAATTCATGGACTAGTCTATAGCAGGGCCTTTACATTGAAACTGATGGGGATTTGAATGATGGCTTTGCAGCTTCTTTGCTCTGTGATTCTAGGCTAAATACGTAACCTCTCTGGCCTTGTTTTCTTTTAAAAATAGTTTTAATTGAGATAAAATCTACACACAACATTTTATGAGTTTCAGGCGTGCAACATAACAAGTCAATATATGTACATGTTGCGAAATAATCACCACAATAAATCTAGTTAACATCTGTCACTGCACATAGTTACACATTGTCTTCTTATGATGAGAACTTTTAAGAAATATTTTTCTTAGCAACTTTTAAATTTGCAATACAGTATTATTAACTGTATTCATGATGCTATACATTACGTTTTCAGGGCTCATTTATTTTATAACTGGAAATTACTTTTGACTACCTCCACCATTCACTAAACCCTGGTAATCACTATTATCTCTTTGTCTGTGAGCTTGTTGGGGTTTCCTCTGATTTATTTCACTTACCATGACACGCTCAAGATCTATCTATGTTATCCCAGGATTTTCTTCTATTTATGGCTGAATAATATGCCATTGTATACATACAGCGCATTTTCTTGATCCATTCAGCCATCAGTGGGCACTTAGGTTGTTTTCATGTCTTGGCTACTGTAAGTAATGCTGCAAAGAACATGAGATGCATATATCTTTTTGAGTTAGAGTTGTCAGTTCCTTTGGATAAATACCCAGAAATGGAATTGCTAGATCATATGGCAATTGTATTTGTAATTTTTTTGAGGAACCGCCATACTGCTTTCCATAGGGTTGTACCAACAGTGCATGAGGATTCCCTTTTTTCCACATCCTCCCCTCACTTGCTTTTTCTTGTCTTTTTATGATAGCCACCTAACAAGTGAGAGGCAATATCTCATTGTGGTTCTGATTGCCTTTCTCTGATGATTATTGATGTTGAGCTTCTTTATTTGTATCTTTGACCACCTTTATGTCATTGTAAACGTGTCTATTTGGTTCCTCTGCCATCAGATTTTTCAATCTGATTTTTTTTCTGTTGAGTTGCATGTGTTCTTTATGTATTTTGGATATTGACCCCTCCAGGACTTATTTTCTTCATTTTACAATGAAGGCTAATAATGCCCCATCCTGTTGTGAGAATTGAATGAGATGGAAATTGTAAACCGCGGAATATGCCCATAATAGGTACTCAATAAATGGTGGAAACAGTGGTGGTAGTCGCTGTTGCTGTTTTTCTTGTTACCTTTATAATTGCTTTGTCTTTGAAACTAGATGAGCCTTGGCTTTTCCTTCTACATATTATATGTTATTAGTTCTTAACCCATAAGCTTCCACAATCATCTTCTTTACTCTTCAACTCTGAAAGGAATTAAGGAGCTATTAGTTATTGATTTGGGAGGTCTTCCTGAAAGAGGTGGCCTTGGGGCCAGGATGTGAAGGAAGGGTTGGATTCCATGGCAGGCCAATGTGAGCAGAAGAGCTGGGCTAACGAGCAGCTACTGTGTGTCTCCCTTCATAGTCTCCATGTAGCTATGCCCGGGAATAAAATGTGGGCCTTGATCTCCATTCTAAGAGATCCAACAAGCTTGTCGAAGCTCTTTGCGACCCTTATAAACATGGTGTGCTGTAACACATTACACATCCGTGTGAAAGGGCTACCACCAGCTGGCCATAGCTGCAAAGCCAAGAACGAGAAAGATCCTGTTTGGTGTAGGGTGACGTGGGGTTCCCAGGCTGCAGGGTGTATTAGTAATATTTTCGGTGGAAGTGCCATTAGTCAAAAGCTAAGCTGTATGTTTTTACAGTCATTAACAAGCATCCTCCAAATGGGGCTTCACTTTGAATTCGGTGACGTTTTATGGTTCAAACCTTCTGCCACTTAGTCATGGTGGGTATCACCCACCAACACATACACACACACACACACACACACACACACACACACGATCAGGCCTCAGCATCAAGTGACTTCTTCATACTTGACATTCTCTGATAGCCCCAACTGAGCTTGTGTGGCTCCCTTCCCAACAAGTAGAAGTGTTGAATAAAAATTCATGTATTTCGAAGTTCGATCAATCAAACCCTAAGCAAATCAACCAAAATTTGCTCTGGCTAGTACTTTGATCTATGCTTATGAAAGCATAATTCATTTGCAAGTCTGTGTTCAGGACAATGCATGGCAACTCAAAATTACAGGCATGCTAGGGGAGCATGCCTCAAATATTGGCTATAAATTAAATGAACCATGTTTATTATCTGAAGGGTTTTACCTTTTTTTATACTAGAAAACATGGAACTATTTTTGCCACACATCATGGCATAGCAATAGCAGGTATGCGTGCATCTACTGGGTTTGTAAATCTGATTTCAATAGCTTTACACCCAAAACAAAGATGCCAGAGGAGAATAAAATCAGCCTTATTGAGAACATGAGATTATACATGAACAAAATTTTTATAATTTGCTGAAGGTTGGCTGGAAGTAATAATGATTAATACAATAACTTTATTTTTAATCTAATTTTACACATGGCATAAAATTGAAAAATCTAACGAGTGTAGAATAAAAGGAAACGTAACTTTCTCTTCTCCCATTCTCTAAGCCCTGCTGCCAGAGAGCCCTTTTTAAATGTTTCATTTTGAAGTGAGGTTGGGGTTTTTTAATTATCACCATAATGTTAAATAATACTTTATGCTTTTACTTCTGGATTCACCTACTGCAGACTGTATCGCAGGCCCCTTTCTTTAAAGGGGAATTTGGTCTTCTTATATTACTTCCCTCCTACCCTCCCAACCTCCTGCGGGTTTTATTAGTTTTACTGTATTTTCCTGCTCTGTTTTTCTACTGAAATATTAAACTTAAACCTCTGTTTCTTTAACTGTCTTTATAGACAGTATCCACTGGTTTGTCACTCAGTGAGTGGAGGAAGTCACTCCCCTATTCTTTCCTCTGACTTCAGACAGCTATGCCATTATTGTTACTTTGTCAAGGTTGTTGGGTTGCCAGATGTAATTCAGGACTCCAGTTAATCTTGAAGCTCAGAAAAACAATGGAAAGCTTTTAGTGTAACTCTGTCCCAAATATTACATAGGACATGTACTAAAGAAATACTTATACTAAAGAAATGTTTATTGCTTATCTGAAATTCTAATTTAACTGAATACCCTAAATTTTCATTTGCTAAACCTGGAAATCCTATGAAGTTTGTAACATTTCTAGTTCTTCTGAAATGGACCACAGTGTTGTCATAGTTTATCTTTAAATTGGTTTAAAAACTGAAAGCCATTACCTTATTTTTGTCCTATTTTTTTTACTTTTTAATTTTTTTATTGTTTAAAGTATTACAAACAGTATTACATATGTCTCCTTTTTGCTCCATTGACCTCCCTCCAGCCTCCCCTACCCCCTGGCACATGCCCTCACCCCTCACCCCTCACCCCCAGTGTCTCATGTCCACTGGTTATGCCTATATGCATGTATATAAGTCCTTTGGTAAAAACCGAAAGCCATTACCTTTTGCAATGTTGCTTTCAACTATGTGATGATAAGCTCAGCTCATGTCATAGAATCCCATGAATGTTAAGGCAGAATTGGGTTCTTTTATTTCAATTTTAGTGAAGAAATAGCTCATATCCAAAGAGGATAAAAAGTTACACAAGCCCCAAAGAGAAGGTAGAGGGAGAGATTTTATTCTCTTTTTTCTCTTTGCCACCAATTTCTTTCTCACCCAAAAGTTTTGATTTTTTTGCCCACATTGGTATCTAAAGATACTGAATTAGAATCCAGAAAGGAAGGTGATCTTAACAACCTGCAGCAATGATAGATCTGCTGATACAGTAGGTTGTACTAACACAGATGAACTTAGCACTGCACAGACTGGAGGTCAAATCCCAGTTCCACACTGACTGCCCTGAACTTGGGAAAATCCCTAAACTCTCTGAACCTCATGCCTGGTCAGGTCTGCTTTGCACTTGTACAGATATGAACTTAGACAACATGTGGTGTGCTGAGCCTGGTGCATGATGGAGCATGGCAGGTGCCATGTACACAGGCACTGGGTAAGTCCATCTGCCCTCCATGTTTGGTGCGTACCTAGGAATTAGGGCGACATTAGCACCATGGCAAATCCACAGGCTGCTTTTTCAGAGTCCCTTTTAGCAGGCCCTCCCCTTACTGCACACTTCATTGTGTCTGATGTATGTATGCATTTATTCCATAAAGTCTGCGCACTGCAAATCTCACCAGGTTCTGGAATGTTTAACACATGTTAGTTTTGTCCTTTAAGTTTTTGTTGAAGAAACTCATTCATCTTTGGCCGTTTTTCCTCTAAATATAATGCTGGGTCATCTGAATGCAAGCATGAGTAGCCAGGCTATTTGTCTGGATGAAACCAGAGGGAGGGCTGTTTCAGCAGCCACCTGACTTGTGCCTTTGCTTCCTGCCCCTGTGCTCCTGGTCCACCCTCCCACAATCCCACACTGCTGCAGAGAGATGTGTCTACAGTGCCCATCCTGCCAGACTGCCCCTCTGAATACATCAGCCACAGCCCAACTTTTCCTACTGGAGAGAGTCCAGATCCATGACCCGGCTTTCCAATGGCCCCAAAGTGCCCTCTATCTTCACCTGTCCTCAGCATTCCCCTGTGCTTTGCTCGAACCATGTCATCATCCACTTCTGAGGGCACCACCTTCACCTTGGCTGGCCCAGAACGCCCTCACGTTCCTTCTCCATACTGAATACTTAGCGTCCTGCTTAAAAGATCACATCTTCTGAGGCAGTGCGCCAGCCCTGTCTATACCCCAGGCAAGGTTAGTAAATCCCTTTTCTAGAGCTTCCTGCTAATGCCCTCAGATACTCAGTGCTGCCTTGGAGATACCATTCATCAACTGTATGTCAGAACCATTAAAAATAACTGGGGGCCAAAACTTGGCATCCAGGCTCTCTTCTAGGATGAAGTATCATCAGCTCATTGTAGTTGTGGGTGCTCGCTCCTGTTCCATCCTTTACACACAGCAGTACCCACCTCCAGACCCTGCTGCCACCTTCCCTATCACAGTCCAGAGGGCACCAGATGCCCCACTCTGCAGATCCACTGCCAGTCTGGTTTCCACCTGCCAGGTACACACATACCTTCGTTACCAGATACAACATGTACCTCTTTCTTTTTAAAAAAATGTATTTTTATTGATTTTTAGAGAAAGGAAGGGAGATAGAAACATAGATAAGAAAGAAACATTTGCTGGCTGCCTCCTTCATGCCCCCTACTGGGGATCGAGCCCACAACCTGGACATGTGCCTTGACCTGGAACTGTGACCTCCCGGTTCACAGGTCCATGCTCAACCACTGAGCCACAGCACTGGGCAACCTGCACCTGTTTTATTGCACTTACCACTTTATCTTCTTTACACCCTTGCTTTGCCTGGAATGTCCCCAGGATCAAGGACTAAATATAAATGTATTATTTTATCCAATAAAGGCCTATCCCAGTACTAGGTTCACCGCTGGTCTTCAAATGTGTAGTTGTGTGATGAATGAATGAATGTGAATGAATTAATATGTAAAGGATCTGACCAAATAACCGATATATTATGGTGAAATGTCCCCCAGCCAAAGGAATGAGAACAATGTTTCATGTCATAATAAGTAGAGCATGTCAGAACCGCAAAGTAATCTGTCTTTTCTTCTAAAAACATTTTTAATAAAGGATTGTCAAAGCTGTCTATCAGAAAGGTGACCCTCCCGATAAGTAATGAGAGAGTAGTGACATGGTTGTCAAGGCATCAGCCCTAGGGTACCAGTCGCACGAAGGACTGACGGCCCCCGTGAAGTCTCAGTGACCAGCACAGGGTGGTGCCTGACAGGCAGTGTCACTCAGTGAACAAAGCAACCGTGGATTGTGGAACGTGGGGCCTGGTGAAGCCAGGGATTCGAGCACAGGCTGATGCTGGGGTGGGGAACCTGACACAGCACAAGGCCTGGCTGGGCCTTGGAGGGTCTCTTGGCTTACACAAGTTATGGGAGGAGGAGGAGGATAGTTGAGGACTGATTGTGACCCGGCCATTAAGGGGGAGCTGGGATGGGATAGAGCTCTGATTTCAGAGTGCCTGTTGTGTGCACCATTTCATGTCATCCTTACAATAATTGCTTTCCATCGACAGGCATCATTTGTTCCGTTTCACATGAGAACAGATAACCCAAATTATCCAACGCCGAGCTTCCGTGTTTCCTAAATGTGCTCTGTGCCTGTGGATGGGACACAGGAGCTGAAATCAGCTTAGATGCCGACATGCTGTTTATTTAGTTTCTTCACTGGTGAAATGAAGATTGTATGAATAATACTTAGCAACAGGTGCTCTTGAAAATCAATGGAGATTGTATAGGAAAGCTCTTTGTAAATTAGTGGATGATATTATTGTCAGCCCCAAAGGTCAGCATCCATATTTTGGAACCTGTACAATTGAAAGAGATCAGACATATACAGGAAAATTAGCCTGATGCTTAGTGACTAGTATTTATCAAGCCCAAGTTTTTCAGGGTTGGCACTATTGACATTTTGAGGCAGATAATTCCTTATCATAGGGGTTACTGTGGATCATGAGATGTTTAGCAACATCCCTGACATCCACCCATGAGATGGCAGCAGCGTCTACTACTCCTGTTCTGCAGTTGAGATAATATCTCAGCCATTGCCAAATGTTCCTAGGGAAAGACCACCCTCTGAGCATTCTTTATGTGTTAGACTGAGTTAATAGATTTTTTGTGTCTACTTAAACTTCACAACACTTCTAAGAGTTGGTATTGAGTAAGCAGCACTATCCTCATTTTATGAGGGAAATGAAATTTCCAAGGGTGTAATTAATGTATCCAAGTTTGTATAGAAGATGGGGAGCCTAGCGCTGGTCAAGGTCTCTCAGACTCTAAAGCGCAGGCCCTTCATTTTGACCTATTCAAAAGGACAAAACCAGACTTGGATGGTTTGGGGTTAGCTGACAGATGAAAGAGTCACCAAGTGTTCAAACTGACCAGTCTCCTCCAGGGCAAATATATTTCTCTACTGCCTAACAATAGGATTTATTCTTATTCTGGCTCCTTATTCCTTCTGTGGTCAGACTCTAGCTCATTGTGATGATGCTATTTAAAGCACTGACCTTTGAAGATATTAAGAGCCAGCAAGCTGGTCCAAGCCCTCCTTTGTTACGAAGCCCATGTTTCTGCCCACCACAGATGGCTCACGACTATATAATGTTTGACTTTTTAGAAGCTTTTCTACTTTATGCATCGTTATCATTCAGTCAATGAAATGAACGTGGAGATGCTGCCCGCGGAGAGCAGTGATGACCCCTTCCTCATCTGTGTTGGCAATAACAGCAATGATAATTATAACAGCTAAGTGACAGCAAAGAAAGTATAAGTAGGACTTATTTCCTTAATAAAACTGAGTCAAGGACAACAAATTTTAAACCTGTCCAAAAAGTAAACTCTGGACTCAGCTGGACACATTTTAGACTACAACATGCCAACTTGTGTTCAGTTAAGCAAGAAAAAAGCCCAATTAAAGATCATGGACAGCCTTGGCTGGTGTGGCTCTCAGCTGGTTGGGGCAGCGTCCTGTGCACCAAAGGGTCACAGGTTTGATTCCCAGTCAGGGCACATACCCAGGTTGTGGGTTCAATCAATATTTCTCTCTCTCTCTCTCCTTCTCTCTTCCCATCTAAAATAAACTAAAACAAAACCCAAAGACATACCCTCGGATGAGGAGTTAAAAAATCACGCACAAAGTTAAAGGGATATGTATTACTGTTCTGTCTAAAAAGTAAGAAAAATTAGTGAATGTTCAATTCCATTTAGCTTTTAAGAGAATGTCCTTATTCTATGAAATTTTTGATTGACATTCTCATGCAGCAGCTTTCACACCCACTTTCAAGAACACACAAATGAAAGTAGAGTATGCCATTCTCTCAAACAGCCTTTTGTGGCACCTGATTTAAAAGCCTGATATTTTAAATTTTATGCTCCCTGCTTCCCCCTCTCCCTTTCCCTCCCTCCTCATCTGATCTAAAAAGTCATCAGCCTACTTTAGCCAGAAGAGGACCTGGGCAAAGACTCTTAGGTCATCATGGAAAAGGAATGGATTATGAAATGACATCTGTCTGGTAGCATACTCAGAATCTGCCTGCAGGCTATGTGCAGCTACTGCATCTGGCAACAGGAGGAAAACTCAGTGATGCTACTATTGAGAATGGACAAAAATAGTCTGTGTCCTATAGAGATGAAAGGAGAGAATGGAGAGTGAGCCGAAGGGATCATGCTGTGGACTCTCCATGAGAGAAACACACAATTTATAAGCCCAGATGTGGACAGTATAACTCCATGCTTTGGGAGGTCTTCTTGTTTTAGAAGAAAAGAACATTCAAGCAGGGTGGACTTCCGGTGCCAAGGCCTCTCTCAGTCAATGCCTCTCTGTTAGTCAGCCATGGTCTATTTCTCTTTGTTGGTCAGACTGAATTTTAATTGGCTGCCCCTACATTATTCCTCTCACACCACCTCTTTTTGGAAGCTTACAAAGGAGGTGAAATGAACTCACCAATGAGGTGATCAGTTTTACTGGAAAGCTAAGCCCCTGGCCTGTGGAGATGCTCTCAGACTGGGCCCTGCCTTCTCTCCCCGCAATTCCCTTCTCATAGCCCATGCTTGTCCTCTTACTTTGGAGTTGCCACAAAAGCTTAGCAGTTTCTGTGTGGGAGCAAATATTGGTTCAAGGAATTAGACCCACATACAAAAAATGGAAGAATCTTCTTGTTCTCCTTCAAGTAGGGCATAGTGTAGATGAATCTGCCAACAGAGCACGGTAAATCTTGTACCCAGTCAATAGAGACAATGATCTGAGTCTTTGTCGTGCCAGAGAGGAAGTGGCTTTTCATCCGTGGGCCATCCTCTTTTAAGTGAGCCTGAGTAAGTGGTGACAAGAGGTTGCAGAGAGGCGGGCAGAGTGCCCACTCTTCTGCTGGCTGATGCTAAGGGACTCACTTCCAGCCCAATGCAGCAGGAATACACAGCGAGAAAATGTCCCTTCCATCCCATGAAACTGACTAAGGGCTGCCTGGTGCCAGACCCGGTGCTGGGTACTGAGCACTCAACAACCATGGTAGCCTCTTCCTGCCCCAGAAGAACCCACATTCTATTCTAAGAACCAGGGACAGGATGCAAAGGAAGGAGAAAGAACCAGAGCAAATGCATTCATTCATTCATTGTGAAATGAGTACCTCATCGAACCAGGCACTAATGTGGACCCTAGGGATACAGGAGTGAACAATACAGTTACAGCTCGAATGTATTCTGTGCCTGGCTCTAATCTAAGGCATAAATTGTCCCTGTAACATGCCTATGTGTTCATAATTAGCTCCATTTTACATATGAGGAAAGTTGGGGAAGAGAGTTAAGTAACTTACTCTCCAGTAAGTGGAAGAGTTGGACAACCTGGTTCAAGGCTTTTAAAGATGGGAATGGAGTAGAGAGGTGGGATATTAGATAGGGGGCCACACCCAAGAGATGATGTTTGAGCCAAGCCAGTGTGGCTCAGTGATTGAGCATTGACCTATGAATCAGGAAGTCATAGTTTGATTCCTAGTCAGGACATAGGCTGGGTTGGGCTCAATCCCCAAAGTGGGGCATGCAGAGGCAGTTGATCAATGATATCAATGATTCCCTGTCATTGTTGATGTTTCTCTCTCTCTCTCTCTCTCTCTCTCTCTCTCTCTCTCTCTCTCTCTCCATCTCTTTATTTTTAAAGACGTGATGTTTGAGCCAAGAAGCAGGCAGCTGCTGACCATGAAATAGAATCTGTGCTCTGCACTTCAAATGCTTGGTTCCTTTTGCCACAAAAGCCAAAACAGGCCGGTGATAGCACCCTCATTTCCACAAAGGAAATGGGAGCTAACATTTTGTTAAATCATGCCCGGGAGCATGACTTTTATGTGACAGAGTTAGAATTTATGCACAGGTATATCCAACTCTAAAGTCTATGCTTTATCCACCAGCCACACCATGCCTCAAAATAGGAAATGTGGCCGTAATTATATCTAGAAGATTGGGAAGCTCCTAGGTGTGGGTATGTCTTACCTGGGACAGGCTTAATGGAGAAAAAATTAGCCTAACAGAGACCTACAGGATGAGTTGCCCTATTTTTTGGTTATTGTTTGTTTGTTTGTGGGTTGTTGTTTTTTGTTTGTTTGTTTTGTTTTGTTTTTTTAAGAGATGGGCTGGGTTGCAGGAACAGCAGAAACAGCACAAGCAAAGGCACAGGAGTTAGAAACATTGGGCTGTATCTAGAAAACAGTACCCAAGTGCAGTTAGAACTATGCGCAAGGGGTGGAATATTAAGAGAAAAATTTGGGCCTGGCCGGTGTGCCTCAGAGGTTGAATGTTGACCCATGAACCAGGAGATCATGGTTTGATTCCAAATCAGGGCACAAGCCCAGGTTGTGGGCTCGATGCCCAGTGGGAGGCATGCAAGAGGCAGCTGATGATGATTCTCTCTCATCATTGATGTTTCTAACTCTCTCTCCCTCTCCCTTTCTCTCTCTGAAATCAATAAAAACATATATTTAAAAAGAGAGAGAGAAATTGGGGCAAATTTTGAAGAACTCTGCTGTATTAATTTGAGAAGCATTCAGAATAAACTACACTGAACATTGTGCTAAAATCTCACTATATCCTGAGACTCATGGAATCCATTTCAAGAACTTCCTCCTACATGTGAGTTTCTAAAGTAGGCTCTCTGGTTAAAATAACTGCCCTTTGCTTTTAATTGTCGTAGCAAAAATCTCTATCATGTGTGCTCATCTACTTTCTGGACATCCAGAGCGTGCTGCTCAAAGCCTGGCTCCATCATTGTTTTTTGGTGGAGGATCCCACGCTGGCATCATCCATGTGAGCATCAGTTTTCATTTCAGAGTCTGTGGGTCTAGGAAGAGAGAAGATCCTGTATTGACCTCAGACTCTGGAAGTTGTTTTTCTTAAAAACAAAAAGAAAGAAAGAAAAGAAAAGAAATGTGGTATCAACACATTTTATTTTGCTTTGCCTTATTCTCAGGAAAAGAACAGAATGAAGCAGGTACAGAGAACACACCCTGTAAATAGCAGACTCTCTAGTTAGGTAGCTTCCAACCAACTCTCAGTGACTGGTTCCCAAAATGTTTGTCCCTGCTCTTGGCCTCAGTTTCCCTCTATGTAAAGTGGGGCTTAACAAAGGCTATGTCCTACAAATAAGTAAGAATAAGTAGGTACTGTATACAAAGTACTTGGCGTATGCAGCACATCAGCAGGCACTCAACACATGTTGGGTTGCATTGCAATTCTCCCTAATAATTATATTAAGTATTATTTTTAAAGTGTAAAAAACATAAATTAGAAGAAAAATTTTAATAAAGATTTCCCTAATGAGAGGTAAATGGCCCAAACCACATTCTAAGCACATATCTAAACACATATGTAGAATGATCACATTTCACTGAGAAGCCCACTGAGAAGTATGAATTATTAGCCCATGTGAAAGATGAAAACCCTGGAGCTTTTAGTGAAAAGGACACTAAAGATAGGCTTTGATTGATGCTGGGTTGGCACACAAGATAGTCACAGTGTCTCTGACAAAATATTTTTGAGTGCTTACTATTTCTCATGGGCTGTGCAAGGCTACATGGGGTGTACAATTAACAAGAATGACACAGACTCAATTCTCAAGGTCTAAACTCAGAGCCCCTAGTGGGGCAGTGGGAGAGCAACATACGGTGATATGCTTTACAAAGACATAATAACAGGCAGGTCCGGTTTAGAATGGGAAGGAAAGTTAGGGGAACAGGGAATCTAAGAAAATGAAATAGAAGGCTTTTCCATGGAGTAGAAAAGAATTTTGTATTTTTTGGGAAATGTTAGAGGTTCCATTAGATGAAGCTAAATGCATGAAAGATGAAGTGATACAACCTGCAGAGAAAAGGAGGAGAAAGACCGGATCACACTAACCTTGCTAAAGACTTTATATTCTGAGGTCATGAAATTCCTTGTGGAATGTCTTTACTGCTTTTGGGACATTGCTGGATGTGTAACTTTAGTTTGAATTGTGCTAATGGAATCATTCTGTATAATAAAAGCTAATATGCAAATTGTCCCCTCGACCAGGAGTTCCACCAGGAGTTCAACAGGGAGTTCACCCAGGGCCCAGGGCCAGCCCACCAACCACCTTCAGCCCCTTCCCCCAGGCATTCCCCAATTCTCCCCACTCCTGATCCGGGGCAGAGCCAGGTCTCTAGTTGGTATATAAAAACTAGGGGCCCAGTGCACAAAAATTTGTGCACTCAGGGTGTCCCTCAGCCCAGCCTGTACCCTCTTGCAGTCTGGGATGCCTTGGGGGATGTCCACCTGCTGGCATGACTGGCCAGCCTGGGTGAGGGGCTGATGGCTATTTGCAGGCTGCCCAAAGTCTCTTCAGGGTTCAGGTCCCTACTAGGGTGCCTGGCCAGTCTGGGTGAGGGGCTGACCACAGCTCCCATTGACCCAACATCCCAGAGAGGTTGGCTGGAATCAGGTTTCTGGGGTTTATTTATCTTCTATAATTGAAACTTTGTTGCCTTCAGCGGAGGCCTAGGCCGGCAATGAAGCCTCCTGTTTGCTTTAGCTCTGTGGCTGCCGGCCACCATCTTGGCTTGGTTAATTTGCATACAGCCACTCTGATTGGCTGGTGGGCATGGCTTGCCTGGTGGTCATGGCTTAGGTATCTCAGAGTGATGGTTAATTTGCATATTACTCTTTTATTAGATTAGATGCCACATCACAATGGATGACATCCTTCTCTCATTCAAAGAAAATTAGGTTTACAGTATTTAGGAAAGCCAAGATTTTTTTTTTATCACATAACAGAAATTCAGAGATAAATTCATGTAAGAATAGTCAAGGCCAGAATTTTTATAAATCTCCTAACCTTTGCCTCATGCCCACCATGAAGCTATTGTAACCCCAGGCATTACATCTGCATTCAAATCAGGATTAAGAAAGGATGGCACAAGGTTGTGACAGCTGTATCTGTATTCTTTTGTCAGGAAAGCAAGTGCCTTTTCAGATACACCAACAGAAGACTTCTGCTTTATATCAAGGCCTCCAAATTAGTCTCATGGCCATTTCTAAATTCAGAAAGGTCTGAGAAAGTGATTGTATGGCTTTGAAGTTTCAATATTATGAGACGGCAAGGGAAAAGGGATTAGAAATAGCTTCTGATTGGTGAATTAGGATGTCAGTAATAAATACTAGAACAGTAAAATAATTCCTTCTTTGTAATAATCAGCAACATTAGCTACATGCCAATAAGAAAAGGTCAATCAAAACAATGGACAGGGAGGAGGGGAACAAAGGAGGGAGTGATGAAAGATACCTGTAATACTATCAACAATGTATTTTAAAAAAGAATAGACAAGTGAACAAAAGACTTGAGTAGGTACACCACAGAGAGGGAAACACAAAAGTCCAATAATAATTTCAAAGTAACTAAGGAAATGCAAATTGAAACCATGTATAGGTAAGAGATGTATAGGTGTTGCCTAATAGAAAATATTTAATATTGTCGCAAATGTAAAAGAATGGAGGCTTCGCTTGGCCAGCATGGCTCAGTGATAGAGAATTGACCTATGAACCAGTAAGTTATGGTTTGATTCCCAGTCAGTCCCTGAGTTGTGGATTCAGTCCCTGAGAGGGGGCGTACAGGTGGAAGCCAATCAATGATTCTCATCATTGATATTTCTATCTCTCTCTCCCTCTCCCTTCCTCTCTGAAATAAATAAATAAATATATATATATATATATATATATATATATATATATATATATATATTTTAAATAATGGAGACTTCTATGCACTGGTAATGGAGTAAAACGCCTTTGGAAAACAATTTATTATTTATATGTATGTATCTATAATCTATTCCACTCCTGATATGCACCCTAGGAAGAGTTCCTACACGTGTGTACCAGGAAATAAATATAACAATTTGCATGATTTTTTTTATTAGCAACAAAAAAACCTTGAAACCCAAATGTCCAACAGAAAAATAAAGCACCATATCCTATCTAATAAAAGAGTAATATGCAAATTAGGCACCACTCCATCACAAAGATGGCCATCCTCATAGCCACAAGATGGCTGACCCCTAGTCACAAGATGGTAGTGCCCAATCTGGCTCAGCCCCACCACTGAAGTGGTCAGGCCTGTTAGCCAGACAGGTGGCGGAGGAGGCAGGGGGCCCGAGGGGCAGAACAGGCAATCAGAGGAGGCTGGAGGTCCCCTGCCCAGGCCAGAGGCCTTTACCAGAGGCCTCAGGCATGGGCAAGGGCAGAACTGGTGATCAGAAGGGTATGAGGGTGTCCTACCTAGGCATAAGGCCTCAGACCAGGGCAGGAGCAAGGCTGGAGATTGCAGGGGCCTAGGCTCTGCAGAGCCAGTGATTGGAGGGGCAGGGGCGGAGCCTGCGATTGCAGGGGTCTGGGCACCAGTGGAGCTGGCAAAGCAGGGGTCTGGGGGTCCCCTGCCCAGGCCTGCAGCCTTGGCCAGTGGCTTCCATTAGGGCAAGAGCAGAGGTGGTGATGGCAGGGAATAGGATCACAGCAGTACTGATCACAGACGCCTGGGCTCTGTGAAGCTGGTGATTGGAGGAACTTGGGGGTCTTCTGCCCAGGCCTACAGCCTCAGGCAGAGACTGCAGTTCTGGGCAGGGGCAGAGCCAGTGATCATAGGGGTCTGGGGGTGACCTGCCCAGGCCTGCAGCCTCAGCCAGAGCTTACAGGCCTGGGCAGGGGTAGAGCTGGGATTGGAGGGGCAGGGGTGGAGCCGGTGATTGGAATGAGCTACAGAGGAAACACCTTTTCTTACCATTCATTGGCTAAGCTCCCTGTGTGCCACTGGTAATATTCTTAGTGACTTGGGTAATAAGAATTCAAAAAGGTGACCTAGGGTATTCCACCACACTCCTGGAGAAATAAAATGAAGGTCCACTACCGGAGGGCTAAGAAATATCATATCCTGTCCTAGCCGGTTTGGCTCAGTGCATAATGCCTCAGCCTGCTGACTGCAGGGTCTGGGTTCAATTGTGACCAAGGACATGTACCTAGGTTGCAGGCTCTTCCCTGGCTGGGGCCCAGGTCAGGGCATATGCAGGAGGCAACCAATCAAAGTGTTCCTCTCACTTTGATGTTTCTCTCTGTTTTTCCCTTCTCTTCCACATTTTCTAAAAATCAATGGAAACATATCTTCAGGTGAGGATAAAAAAAAAAGGAAAGAAAGAAATGTCATATCCTATGAAAGACACATCTTGAAAATGCCTAACGAAAGTTGTCATTTTTTTCATGGTGAAGGGACTGGAATCCTGGTTGATGAAAATACCTTGGTGGCTGTGGTGACTGGCAGTGGCTGCAGCAGTGGGGTGATGGGGCTGGTAGCTTCCCCTGATTAGCCAGGTCGCCTCCCACAAAAGGAGTCCACTTGGTATTAAGGAGTCCACATGGTATTAAGGAGTCCACTCTCCAAGGGGAGCAGGGAGCAGGCCTAAGCCATCAGTAGGACACCCCCTGAGGGCTCCCAATATGTGAGAGGGGGCAGGCTGGGCTGAGGAACCTCCCCTCCCCCCACATGAATTTTGTGCACCGGGCCCTTAGTAGTTACATAATTAAGTAATATACAGCAGTTAAAGTATGAAATACAGCTATGTATAACTTGCTGAATTATGAATATAAAATAGATAACTGAACAAAAATAATCTTAAGAAAAACTTATATTGAAAATATACCATTACAAGATTCAAAAAAGCACAATTAAAATTAAATACTTATTTAAGTGGTTTTAAAAACATTTTTTTAAATCAAGGGGATTATAAACAAAAAAACAACATAGTTACCACATGGGGGAATTTGGGAGGATTTGTTGATAGGTTTAATCATACTAGTGGTATTTGAATCTATAAGTTAGATGGCGATCTCATGGTTGTATATCTTATTATCATGCTTTATAACTTACATATACCTTACTTACAGCATTTTATATTTGCCTAATATTCTATAATAAAAATTTTAATAGGAAGCAAGTTATCAAACAGCATGAGTAATATGAGCTAATTGTACATTTATATGGGAATATAAAATACTGCATGTATAAGAATGGTGGTTTATATATTCTTTTTTGATCTTTTCTGTATTTTCTAACTTCTATAATGAATATAGGTTATTTTAGTAAGTAGAAAAATGTAGGAACGAGTGTTACTGACAATTTTTAAAGCATTACTTTCTAGTTCATAGTTCTAAGAGTTGATAATTCCTATTAAATTGCCACTGAGTTCCTTTGACTGGGTGTTGGCAAAAGTCCCTGAAAGTTAAAGAATTTTTTAACCTATTTAGTGGCTCCCAAAACATGGTATTAAGTAGCTTAAATTTTCACCAAAATCTTCCTTATCCATTAGAGGAAGGAAGTTTCTAAAATATTTTTTGAGTGATGATAACAGGTTAGGATAGATAAAAGGGAGAACAAATACTGTTTTGTCTGCTACAAAAAAATTTTCATTGTTTCTACCCCCCTTTAAACACTTTCATGCTCTTCTTATAATATGAGACCTTGTGTTTATGTCATGGATACTCTCCTTGTGGGGGAAAAAAAAAAAAAACGTGTTCACTGGCTTTTGCTGGATATTTCCTCCATCAGTGTTCATACTGAGCTCAGCAAAGCAAAAAGCCCTGCCGATCTTCAGGTGAGAGGCGCCACCTGCTTTGGTCTTTGCATCATCACCTCTGTGAGCTTCAGAGTCACAACTGAATCTCAAGGCTCAGGAATGTCCAATTTTCCCAAGAACAAGAGCTTTTCCAAATGCCAGAGCCTTTTGTGGACCCCACCACATCAGATAATTTTATTTTCTGATTTTTTAAAAATGCAAAACAGATTCAACACTTTCAAGAATGACTTAAGAGTCTTGACTTTTATAAATTACAACCACATTTTCATATATGTGAAAACATAATTCAGATATGAGCCAGAGATACTAAATCTTAGGCAGCCAGCAATATCTGATACCCCTGTGGCTGGATTACCAGACACCTGGCAATGACACCCTTGGTATTCACTCTTCTCGTCCAAACCATTCATTCTGTTGACCTGAGCCTTAACACAAGGAAGTGACGTGTGAAAGGCAGCTCCACTGGTCAGTGCTGGGGCTGGGATTGAAAGTCAGACATTTTTATTTCAAATCCACTTTATGGTCCAGGTATCACAACACCTGCATAAGCCCTTCCAGGGCTTCCCTTGCTGCCTCTGTAGAAATTTTGGATGATTTCCTGAGTGGCTTACAAAAATAATTCTCAATGATTTCACTTATGTAAGATACTAAATAGTCAAACATATAGAAGTGGAAAATAAAAAAGTGGTGGCCAGGGGTTAAATGTGGGGGAAATGGGGAGTTGTTGTTCAATGAATATAAGGTTTCAGCTATGCTAGAGGAGTAAATTCTAGAGATTTGCTCTACCACATAGTATCTATGCTTAATACAGTATTTGCACTTCAAAATTTGTGGAATTTAAGAGGGTAAATCTGATTTACCTATCCTTACCACAGGAAAAATAAATTGAGACATAAGCAAAAGGAAACTGCATGGTTTGGGATATATCCTTGATTGGGCTAATGGTATCACAGGTGTCTGCGTATGTCCAACTCATCAAATTGTACATATTCAATATGTGCAGGTCTTTGCAGATCTATTATACCTCAGTAAAGCTGGGAAGCATGGAGTGTCTCCAGTTGACTATAGGAAACAAAATGGTAATTATGAAAAAGATCGCCATCTATACTTCTTCCTCCAACAAACATTTATTCCACAACTTGGTGACTAAAACTATCTTGAGGAGCTAGCAATGTAGAAGGGGAGAAGAGAAATATGCAAGTAGAGTAGGGAGGAGGGGGTCAATGGTGGGAAAAGGGGACATCTGTAATACTTTCAACAATGAAGATAATGATTTTAAAGTGATATGGGGCAATTAAGATCTGATTCAAATTCAATTGAGAGCCCAGTAGAAGGAAAGAATTCTTTCCTAAGGTGAGCAAGGCCAGCTGACAAAGAGAGAGCTGAAAACGGCCCAGTTTCCCTGAGGCTTCATTCCTACACAAGAAACCATTTCCTTACTTCTTCCTTGTGAACTTGGTTTCCAGAGTCTTACTTGTCCTCCTATGAAGATGTCCAGTTCATCTGCACCAGTAAGAGGAAATTCATCTCTTCTATTCTGGCCCTGACTCGGGAAACACTCCCTTTATCAGGGAAGAAGTGATAACTACAATTTAAATGATAAATCAAAGTTCATAGTAATAAGGCCAGTGCAGGCAGAAAGAATGTTTTTTGTTGCTGCTGAGATTTCTGATCCACTTCTGGCCCCACATCTTCATCCAAGGTGAATTGCAGTCATCCCCTACTCCTTGATGATTCTGTGTCCCTGCAGGAAACAAAGGCATATTCAGATGGAATGACTGAGGAGAGTTGAATATGACAGTGTGATTATGACAGTGTGGGCTGAGTGAATACATCCAATGAAGAATGAAAAAGCATCCCACAGTGAGTCTGGAGGAGCCATTTAAGCAACCTTTCTGGAATCTGAAAGCCTGTTGAGATCCATGTGACTCATTTAGAGGACCACAAGGTCAAAACTAGTGTTACAATAATACCAAAACATGTTTTGCCTTCTCACTCTTATTCACTCATGAATGCACAATAGAATTTCCCAGAGGCTACAAGACTTGTGATGGATCCATTGTTCTGATGGCTAATGGAATGTACAGGGTTGGGCAAAGGTAGGACTACAGTTGTTTGTTATGGAAAATAATACAATAATTAATAAATAATCATACAAGAATAAACTCTGTTTTGTGTAGTCACAGCTAAAAACCTACTTTTTCCCCACCCTGTTTGTTTGTATATTCTTGTGTTTGAGTCTTTGTCCCTTTCAGTTTCTAATGTGGTAAACATTGAGAGATAAACACAAGCTCTTTGGGGGTTTGCAACAAGTTTTAAAGGTCTAAAGGGTCCTGAGATCAAGACATTTGGGAACTGTTGAGTGACTGCAATTCAGGGGGACGTAAATGTAGAAGACGGCCACTGGGCAGGTCTATAGCTTTCTGGTAGGGAGAGAGGCTGGGAAATACATACCCCAAGGAGCCTCCTCCTCTCCCTCTCTCAATTCCACCAGGGCCTCCCATTGACCAAACACAGCTAAATGCCAGAGGCAAGAGTGGCTGTTTCTAGAGCACAGATCTGGGTGGAAAGGAGTGCATCTGGAGGAGCCAATGGAAAATACCTATACTTGGAGATTGCAAGGAAATTTTTAAAATGAAGAAAAAGAAGGAGGAGAAGGAGGAGGGTGTAGAGAAGGGGTGGGGGAAGGAAAGCAGGAAGAACAGGAGGAAGAACAGGAGGAACAGGAGCAGAAGGGAGTGAGGATCCTTCAAAATGGGATCCAGAGAGAGAAACCTCCACATGGCTCCTGCGCACTTTTCTCCATTCACTTCTCTGGCTAATGAGGGAGATCTGGGTTCAAATTCTGACTCTACAAGTTTTAAATGATGGTTTCTTAAGCAAGTTAATAGACCTTGGCTCAGTTTTCTCATCTCCAACATGGGATAATGATACCTAGCTCAGAGTGCAGATGACAGAGCTGACCTAGTTAATTTGCAATATTGAGCATAGAGTAGACCCTTCACATTGCTCTATTTTAACCTCTCCTTCCTATGCAAACTCCTGGGAAGAGGTTCCAGTAACTATTAGGGTATCTTGGATCCTGTGTTAGACTCATTTTAAAACCACAAAGACTGGGTCTCTGATCATCTTCAACTCTTCCTAAAGGCTTACTGCCAGCTTCGCTGCTCGTAATGGTTAGCCATTTAGAGTGAAAGGAAAAGAGCACACATAATAAAATGTTGTATAAGTGCTAATTATGTCTTATGGGAATTAGTCCTTTGGAACAACCGACTCTTGGCATCCGAAGATTTCATTAAGAAAAAAAAATAATCTGCAGGGTTTCTGATTTGCATGCCTTCCCCTACCTTTCTATCATCTTTCTCTGCAGCTGCTGACATCCTGCACTGGGTGTGGGAAGAGACTTCTGTTTAGGTGGAGTGGACTGACGCTGGATTTGCTGCACACTGGCTTTTTCTCCCCTCTTTCTGAATGTGTCTATTTGCGGAGTCCCTCCACAAAGCTCCAGTTGCTACAGCACTTTGATTCTTCCATGGCATATTCACTGTTAACACATGTTTGAAACCTGCTGGGAACATAAGCCCTGCTTAATAGAAATAAAGGTGTGATTAAGGAGATAAGCTGGTAAACTGTCAGTCACGTTTCGCAAAGTTATTATCCGGTTGCAAATCTCCAAGTATTAAGGGCTTCAAGTTTTGTTTTTTTTTTGTGTGTGTGTGTGTGTGTGTTTTTTCCCAAGGAACAGTCATTGCCTGTGGCCCCAGTGAGTGAATTTTATTTTTGCATTTTAATTAGTGGTGTACATGTCTGCAATTCCAATTCCTTTACCATACCTCTTCCCTATGCCCACCAAATCTCTTTCTTTTAATAAAGAAGCAATGCCCCCCTAAAAAAAATAAATAATAAATAAAAAAAACACCTCTAGGCCAAACTGCAAATTTATGTTGATAACATGCAGTTATTCAATTAGAGATCAGATGGAAAGTGGGCAGCCAATTTACCAATCAAATTGATGGATGGGATAAGGAACTGCTGGACCAGTGTAGAAATGCAAATGATTTTAAAACTCCAAATACTCAGGGAAAATGAGATTGATTATGAAGCTGCTTTTTTCCTCCCATTACTCATATGGGTAAATAGATGATAGATAAGGAGGGGTGAGGGTTGGAGGGTGTCTGGGTAGAGATTGCTACAGGAGCTGCTGTTTTCTTGTCACAGAAGGCATTTAGCATCTCCCTTATTCTGATGAGCAGGTTACACAAAGACTTGGGTTCTCCTAATATATATGTATATGTAATATTGATGATGAAAATGACAAGGGGGGGTGGTTATGGAACGGGAGGGGAAATATACATCCCTCGGTCCATGATAAACTTTGAAGAATTATGATCGTCATCTCAACTTGGAGATCCCTTCTCTTCCCCTCAGCCTCCTCCATAAGCCTCCTTACATACATACATACATACATACATACACACACACACACACACACACACACACACATCTCTAATACAACTCAAAAGTTAATGGTCAGAATTTGCACTCTCAACAAATTATACTCCTATTAAATGCTAGGCTCTTCGAGCACACGACTCACATTCTCCCCAAGACTCTGCTTCAGTGAACCAAGAACTATAGTAAAGTATAAAGACAAGGGCTGGGGAGTTAGTGACACCATCCACTCTGACAAGGAAGGCAGGCCAAGAAGAACTAGATGTGGAAAGAAGATCATGAATTGCATATTGAACGTGTTGGATTTAAGATGCCTTGAGAGAGCCACATGCACATGTCAAACTTATATAAAAAATCAAGGGCTTGAGGTGAAAAGCAGACTCTGATCTCAGTGCAGTTCCTACAAGTTGTAGTTAATTATCTGCCCAGTGTCTATCTTCCCTGACAGAGGTGAGCCTGTCTATCCACTACTATATCCTCAGTTCCTGTCTCAATAAATAGTGTGGAAGCAAGGAAAGAAGTTGGGAAGGCAGGGAGGGAGGAGGGAAGGAGGAAGAGAGGAAGGGAGAGGGGAGGGAAGGGAGGTTGATGATTAAGCAGATATTAGTGCTTCTCCTCAGTCCAGCAGCTAGTAGGCTGTGGTTAGAAACTGTAAATCAGCTTCTCAGATTATTTTACAAATCCTGACTACAAAGGAAGCAAAAGGAAAGAAACTAACATTTATTAAGAATACCCTGTCAGAAAGACAAAATCCTAGGATTTCTGCCTTCATCCCCTGCTATTTCCTCCAGAGTATGTTCAGCAGTGGCTGAAGATGCCTCATCTTGCTGGAATATTTTGGTCACCCACCCTCACTCCTTAGCAGATATCGGTTAATAAATGGGCTGTTCCTACTTGTTTCCTTCTGTTATTTGGCACTCCCCCTTCCCGTCTTCTGATCTGAAGCTGGTATGTTTTCTGTTTGTTTTTAAATAGATTACAGTACATACCTTCCTTCCTCTTCCCTTTGAACAAATCATCTCAAGTCGTCCTCTTCTGACTACACTGAGAAGTTGGTTCCGTTTTTCTGAGGCGTCTGTACATGTTCACTGCTCTGTCAGACTTGAGAGCATGAATAGCTGATGACTAATAGGGCCCTGGCCGAGCTTTCTCTGCCTAAAAGTCTAAAATGTTCAGAAATTTTCAAATGGTACAACATAGCTTAATTTTTGAATTATGCTAAATACCCTTAAAATACAGGAAAGAGCATTCACAGGTGTTTACTGGCTGTAAGCCACTGTGCTAGCACTTCTATAGCTCATACCTAGTGTGGCCATACAATCCAGTTTATTCAAGATGGTATGAGTTACACTTATTGTCCCAGTATAAGTTTTTGCAGGGCTTCCCCCACACCACCCTCACAGGGTCCCTGTTTGAATAATAAAGTACATATCCACCCTACTCATACCTCATTTAATAGTTTCTCATTATTGTCTTCTGAGTTGACATTGCCAATAATCCCATTCTTAGATGCGGCAACTAAGGGCTCAATGAGTTCAACTCACTTGCCTGAAGTCTGACAACTCAAATGTTAGAATCCAGCTTCCAAATGCTGGATGGCTGATTCTAAAGCAGGCTTTCCAACATCCCATGAGTAATTCTGAATGTATTCAGAAGAATACAATGATCAAAGTTCTCGGTTTCCAAGCGAAACACTTCTGTGTGATCATGGCCCAGCAATTCCCATTCTGCAAATAAAATGAGCCTACACAGATGTATTTTTCTCTGTTATTAATGAACACCTGGCAGGATTTTAGTCAGGATCAGTGCTTAATAAGATTGGCAAGGGTAGAAAATTTGGCTTTCCTGCCTGCCTGAACTCTTCTATTCTCTCTCCACTCTGTAACCCAACACTGCTTCATCTCCTCTCTAACAAAACCCAGGGAAACCCAAGACTGTGTCAGCAGAGACATCTGAATTCAATTCCCAGAGCCAATATTCATAGCTGTGTAAAAACAAGGAAGTCAGATGGCCTCTCTTTGCCTCAGTTTCCTCCTGTGTAAAATGAATAACACTGTCTACTCCCTAGGGTTGTACTAAAGAATAAATATGAGGACATATGAAGCACTCATGCAGGACCAACACATCATAGGAACTCAACAAGTATTAGTCCCCTCCCAGATTCACCAAAGATTTGCCAATCAACCTCAATTTAAGGGACTAGGAATCTCTTCTCAGGCTGTTAACCGGTTCTTACATGGATCAAATGGTGACTAGAAAAACACGTCAAATATCTCTCATTAGCAGATCTGTGAGTACTTGAAAAAGGTTTCTGTAAGACTTAGTAAGTGGTTCACTCACAAGTTTAGCTGGTGGTGCTGTGAGTGCTATTGTCTATGTGTTTGTTTCACCATAACTATTATAAACTCTGGAGATGCATGTCACCTCATATATCTTACTACTGTGTCTTCTGTGATGAGTCTTGACGTATCAGTAGAAGCTCATGCAGTGAAGGACAAGAGATGGGACAATATCATGGGAAGGGGAGGTGCAAATTGTGGAGGGAGGAAGGAGCCCAGGCAATAACATAGTGTGGCTAGCTAGTTAGAAGAATGGGATAAGACAATTCATACCTACTGAGCATGCACTGTGTGCTCAGCACTGTGCTCAGCACTTCGCTTGGATGAACCCAGTTAATCTTCACAATAAGTCAATATAAGGGAAACTGTTATTCCATTTTGTACGTGGTGGGCTAAGGCCCAGAGGAAGTGCACACTTAGCAAACAAGATAGTGAACCCAGGCATTCTGATTGCAGAGCACAGAATCTTTGCAAGGGGTTGAAAATGAAAACAAGCTGATGCTGTGTGTTGGGCTCAGACTGCAGGGGTCCCGTGGGCTAGGCTTGAGGATTGACTTTCACTCTGGAGACCCAGGTGGTGAGAGCCTCCACAGGTGCTGAACCAGGGCAGGGAGAGCGTAGACAGTTGTTGAATTTAAAAGTGAATGAATTTCCTAATTGATCTAAGGCATCCCTCTTCCTGGCTTTGTGCTGTTTGCCAGTGCTTCTCCAATTACTTCAAGAGTTGTTGTGAAATTCTCAATGTAATCTCCAAAGAAAATCAATTTAAAAACACATATTTCTTAAGGTGAATTATTCATGAGCATTAATGCGCTTAAGTATATATGAATGTAAATTAGTTTTTTTGGAGATTTTTAAAAATATTTCACATGGTACACATACACCAGTTATTCATTCAATATTTGTTGAAGACAATATATGATAGGGAACATGTTAAGATATATACCTTAAGACTAATAGTGTGATAAATAATAATATTCCTTGAGTGTTTGCTACATGAAAGATGCTATTTTATACATTTTACATATATTATTTTACAAATTCCTCATAATATCTTTGTTACTACATTATATCTATTTAAAAGATGAAGAAACTGAGGATATTTTCGGATGGAGCCCAAACTGTTTATCATCAGAGAAGATACTATTAATCCTGATGGTGCACATAAATTCTTGGTACCTATTTATTGAATGAACAAACCAAACATTGGAAATACAAAAATAATAATAATAATAATGCCTAATATTTTGTGAATGATTGTGTCATTCACTTTCCATGCACATTCTCATTTAGAAAAAAAAAAAAAAAAAAGTATGTAAAGGAGCTTAGTTTCTACCAAAGGAGCTAAGATAAGAACACCAATATCAAACAATATAGTCATTTGAAAGTATGATTTAAAACATAAAAACCTTCATTAACATTTAAAAAGGAGAGATACGTTCTTCACAGAGGGATGGTGTTGTCCATGAGGCTGAGCCATGGGGGATTATGCACACAAAGATGGGGGTGGAGGAGAACAGCAGAGAGGAAAAGTTCTCAGCAGAGAGATCCCAATAGGAAAAAGCACAGAAGGAGGAAAGTACAGTGCCCATAAGGAGAACATGGAATAGTTTTCTTAAGCTGCAATGCTGCTGCTCAATACCACCTACTGACTTTTTTTCTGCTGCCTGTCATTACTCTTCTATCAGTTAGGTCTACATTCAGCAATAAGTACACAGGGAACCCAAATATAGTGACTGAAATATAAGGATGTATGTTCCTTACATGCCAAGAACTCTGGGTAGGCCCAACTGGTTTGGTTCAGTGGATAGAGTGTCGGCCTGCAGACACAAGGGTCCTGGGTTCGATTCTGGTCAATGGCATGTACTTTAGTTGTGGGCAAACCCCAGTAGGGAGTGTGCAGAAGGAAGCTGATGGATGTTTCTCTCTCATCAATATTTCTAACTGTCTATCCCTCTCCTTTCCTCTCTGTAAAAAATAAAATATATGAAAAAAAGAACTCTGGATAAATGGATGACTGTGGGCATGGTGTAGACTAGCAGCTGCCCAAGTTTGGGCTGGTTGGCCTCTTTTTTAATCTCTTGACCTTTTCTTCATTATTGTGAGTTAGCTATTCCAGCATTAGGCATCATGCCTGGATTTAGGAATTGAAGGCAGAAGGAAGTTGAGCCACACTGACTGGTTCTCTTCCTTTAATCATGAAGTGAAAGCATCCCAGAACCCCAGCAGACATTGCTCATGTCTTAGTGGCCAGAACTCTGTCACCTGGCCACTCATAGCTGCAAAGGAGGCTGGGAAATAGAGTAATTAGTTTTGAAGATTCTGTAATATGAGAGGAAAAGAGAAGAGGTTGAATTAAAGTGAATACAGCTGGAAAGCAGTGTTCATCAGACACTGATCTGTGTGCGTGTGTGTATGCCTAATATGCAAAGTGTCCCCTTAGGAATTTGACCAACCGAGAGTCTGATCACTCACTATGACATGTGCTGACTACCTGACCACCCGGGGTGGCACAGAACAAAGGAAGGTCCCTGCCTACAGCCAGGAGTTGGGAAGGGAGGCCCTGGCTGGCAGCTGGCAGTTGCTAGAGACCCTACCCAGATTTCATGCACTGGGCTTCTAATATGCTGACAATAAACAACTCCCCTTTACCTGATTCTTTCTATGAGCCCAATTCAGGTTAATCACTTCACATACATTTCTCTCATTTAACTTAGAGTTCATTACAGCAGATCTGAGAGGGAGCCACTATCATTCCCATTTACTGAGATTCACTTATGTCCAGTCATTTATCTAAGGCCAAGCCCTGACAAGGACAGAAGTATGACACTTCTAGCCCAAATCTTTGCCTGGATGCTCCTTTGCCCCCACCTCTACCCCCCCAACCCCCCGCACTCCCCGGATGATGACCATTAAATGTTCACCTACAATATGACTCGCTTTCTGCATTTGTTGTTTGTTGATTCTCACAAAGGTCTGGGAGTGGTTACTGATTTACCATTTGAAGGGTGAAGATCTCAATGAGTTCATGTGATTTGCACAAGGTCACATGCCTGTGGGTGGCTGAGCTGAGTTTCAAAACTCACACTGCTTCATTCCAAAGTCCATATCCTTTCTTCTAGGCTGTACCACATTTTATCGAGATTCCATTGAGGGAAAAGAACTCCAGTTTATCCCATCCCAAATACCTCCCTCCTTTCCTCCCTCAGCTCAGGCCCTCATCACTTATAGATAAACTATTCTAAGAATTTACTAAATAGTCTTCACACTTTTACTTTCTCCTACCAGATTTACCTTCTCTAGACATTAGTCTTATCATGCCCGCCCCCTCTGCTCCATGGCTCCCCACTGATCAACAAAGGAAACTGAATAAAAAACAAAAAAAGTTCAGTTTTATTAACCAAATCTACCTCTCACCAACCTTCCTACCCGGCCTCCCATTATTGGTTGTGCTTTGCTCGTGACTCTTTCCCTACTGACCATTGCACAAAGGCTAGTCTCGCCAAAGTACAAATTCAGCAGACCCAAAGCCCCATCCAGGGGGATCTTGAAAGAGGGAAGGGAACCTAGTTACAGATGTGCAGATAGGACATTCAAAGTGGACACACAGCAGAAGTAAAGGCACGAGGGTGGGAGGATGAGGGCTTTAGTCAGTCTTCCCATTAGTCAGTTGTGCTGCAGGAAGGAATCTTATAGTGGAAAATCACAGTGGAGAGTTCTGCCAGTATGTGTTCAAATTACAGACTGGGAGAAGGAAAAAAAATATTTGTAGCTTTATATCAGTATGCATCAGTATCAAAAGCTATTCTTTGGGTCATGGTCATTGTCTAATGAGTTTGACTAATTCTTCCAGAGAATCATTCCTCTAATTAGTATCTTACAAATAAAGTTGGCTGGCTGCAGATAGGAGACCCAACCCTGTTTTCCTAGTCCTCCCAATTAGAGAAGGAATCCAGTGTGGGCATAATGGAAAGTCTTTAGCACCAGAACAGACATGGGTTTGAATCCTGGCTGTGTGTGGCCTTGCGCACGTAAGTCACTCCATCTCTCCAAGCCTCAAGGTCCTCATCTGTCAATAGCAGATAATTGAGCCTCTCTTAATGTTGTCACAAGGCCTTGAGAAGTCCCAGGGCAGGATTGTGGAAAGAGCAGTGAGCAAGCATACCCAACCCTAATCATTCCAATGGCACACGGTTTTGTTGGGGAAATTGCTAGAGACCAGGCTCTGCCAACCTGAAAATCATCAGGGCAGGAGTTACAATCAGCCTGGAAAGGCAGTAAAAAGATGCAATTTGTTTCATTTGGCTTCATTTTATGTCTAAACAGGAAAGGAACTTACTAAACTACACTCATGACAAGGAAGCCAAATTACTTGTGCACAACAGAACGTGGAGTTGCTGGGTCAGGGTGATTTAATGGGGCTAGGCCCATGCAGCACGGCCGTATCAGCTAAGTGCCAGCTTTAGGCTGCTGAGAACACATGGGCCAGGTTCCGGGTTTCACCTGCTGTTAGCTACTTCTGTGACTTTGTGCAGGTCACGGCAAGCTCTCTGCCTCTTGCGTGGCATCTATCAAGTGGACAGGAAAAAAAGAGACAATGGCTATGAGAATAAAAATGTGAAAACGCTTCAAAAATTACATTCCACTTAAATTATTTTGTTGTAAAATCACTTTAAAATGTGAAGCAGACTATTGATGCTGTTATGTTGGTCCTTCATGCAATGACCAAAGTCATCAAAAGGCCCTTCATAAATGTTTCTGTCCTCAGGAATTCACATTCTAGTGGGAGAGACTGGCGTGTGCATAAATCACTCTCATACAAGGTAAATAGTGGTAAGTACTGCAGGAAAGGAACACGCCAAAGGCCCCGGGGACACGGGAGTCGGGAGATTAATTTCTAATAGGGCGATCTGGAAAGGTTTCATGAAGGAGAGAGGATTTGGGTTGAGCCTTGAAAGTTTTGGAACGCCATGATTTATACTGTCTTGTCTCGTGGCTCATGGAGCACACGGAGCTTTCTCCTCTCTGTTACCTTTGTGCTGCTGAAGGAGGGGACATTGACTTTCACCTGTCATCACCAGCTCCCCAGCATAGGGCCTGGCCCCCAGGCAGTGATCCATACATGTTGAGCCCAATTAATAATGATAGCCCTAGCCGGTTTGGCTCAGTAGATAGCATTGGCCTACGGGCTGAAGGGTTCCGGGTTAGATTTCAGTCAAGGGCACAAGCCTCAGTTGCAAGCTTGATCCCTGGCCCTGGTGGGGTGGCAACCAATCCATGTAGGTCTCTCTCTGTCTTCCCCCCTCCCTTCTACTCTCTCTAAAAATCAGTGTTAGAATGTCCGGGTGAAGATTAAAAACAAACAAACAAAAATACACAATAAATAACGATAGAAGGAGGAGTCATACTCTTAATATCAGTAGCATTTATTCTTTATCTAGTTCATGTTAGGTTTCAGGTTCTTTAAAACATCAAGGTGGAGGGGAGGCCCAGCAGGTCCAGGGAGCACTGCGCTGCAGGTGCATCTGAGGCAGGGACCCAAGAGCCTGCACCTCCTCTGAGGCTGAGCGAGTCCCCTGGCCCACGGGGTCCTGGCTTAAGCCAAAGAGATTATGGATAGGCCAGCACCCTAGCGGCTGCGTCTCTCTGACCTACATGGTGAGGAAGTCGAGCCCTAGGTGGTGATCACCTGGCAAGGTCAAGCCCACCTGGCAAGGTCAAGCCCGCCTGGCTTGGCCACTCTGTCCTTTGTGTCCCAGAGCAGGTGAGCTGGCACCTGGCCTTAACATTTCTCGGGACCTGGCAGGACAGAGACTGGGAAGCTTGTTTCGCCTCCCGGCTAGCACAAGTGGACTGTGGGCGGCCTCAGTTTGAGAGGAAGTCATAGTGCTGTGGGTCCGTGTGTCTGTGATGTCAGGGAGATGGACTGTGATGTCATAGCAGGCTCCGGACCTTAGTGACAAAGGAAGTGCAGTCTCTTGTCACGAGGAGTCGCAATAGATTTGAATCGAAAGTTGTTCAATATTAGCATTTCACAATTTTAATCTTTCAAAAAAGATCAGCTAACCTCTTCCATTACTGACTCCAGCAGGAAGCTGGAGAGGCATCATTAGTCCTTCTTCACTGGCCTTGTCTTACAAGAGCCTCTGGCATGTACCCACGCTACATTGCAAACCACCAAAGAAAGCGCAACCTGTGGAAATCATCAAGGAAACCCTGAGAACTCCTATGAGCCACCGGGAGTCTACGACAAAAATAAAAATAAAAAAGCAAAGGTAGCTACCTGAAAGCCAGTGTCTCTCCTTCACCTCTCGTGGTAAAGCAGCATCTGGAAAGCCTTCTGGGGTCCACTCTCCAAATGTTCTGGGCGGCATGAGAGGGCAGAGCCCCACAGAGAGCAGCGTTGATGCTCAGACCAAGAAGAAGGCGCCATCTGCAGCCTCCACCAGGGCGAGGTGGGGGAAGGGCCGCTGGAATGCCACTCGCTGGCGAAACCCAAGAACACCAAAGAGAAAGTCGCATTCTTTGCAGCCCACCAGGGCAGGAACAGGATAGGATCTATGGAAACAAAGGGCTCCTGGGATGTGGATGGGAGAGCTACACAAAGAGGGAGGCGATCAGGGGATCATAAGGAAGCCAGGATAGTTAGAAAGGATGAGGGAAGCCAGCAGCCGGTGCTATGAGCCTTTTGCATGTGGCATTGAGCACTGCTCGGTGCACTAGGCTAGTGACAGTGGGACTGGTGTCTGCGCTCTGAGGCCTCTGTCCGTCACCCAGATGGTTGGTTGCCTTCCTGGAGCGAAGAACTGGCGCTGCTCTGCAGGCCAGTAGTGCTAACTCCCCTTCCATGGGGAGCCTTTCCAAGCCACCCAGGGCTGTGCCTCCAGGCTCTGGGCCCTTTTCTAACCCCGGGGCTTGTGAAGAGCCCACAGAAAGGGGAAATTCTGAGGTTGGTGAATCTCAGAGAGAGCCTGTCCACGTCCCGGACATGGTAGCCCTGCTGGAGTCCCAGCACCTGAAGCGGCAGAGCCAGCGAGAGCCTGGGAGCCTCCCTCAGAAGAGCAGCTTCCCTGGGAAGCGGGTGCTGCTTGCACATGGCACTCAGGCTGACGAAGGTGCCTTGGAAGCACCTGACACTCGGGTGACCCCTCCTGCAGGATCTGTACCTGTGGGCTGTGGCCCATCAAGAGCTGACCACTGTTCTCAGAAGGAGAAGCAGGCCTGGGATGGGGGGCTCCTCCGGCCGTCCCTCAATGCCAGCAGGCGTGAGTTCCCCCATGGGTAACACAGAAGTAGAGCCAGATCAGCAGACTGCTGTAAAAAACAGCAATAGGCACAATGCAGAAATGACAGAGGGACTTGAGTCACCGTTTCCTCCAGCTCAGGCCACGGAGTTGCCCACAGGTGCCGTTGACTGCACGAGGAGAGGGCTTGTGCCACAAGGTCCTGAGCAGAAAAGAAGGGAATCTGTGTGCATTGGCCTCACTGTGTCCAAGGTGCGGAAGGGCCAGCCTTCTTGGGTAAAGCCCTGTGAAGACCCACTTCCAGGGAGGGAGGCTGTTTTTCTATCTGCCGCCTGGTCAGCACCCGTTGGACTGTTCCCAGTTGAATGAAAGCACAGCACAAGCGTCTGCAGAGGCCAGCCCACCTGAAGGTGCAGCTGACGGGGGCAGTGCCCTGCGGAAATAAGTGTTGCACTGATTCATATGTCCCAAGGCCAGCCTCTCCCGTAGGATGTACAGTACCGGTGTGTCAGGCCTCTAGTTGGAGGAAACAGGGGTCTCATGACTTTCTGGAGACCAGATTTAAAACCCAGCAGCTTTGGGAGGCTAAGCCGTACGTGGCTTTCCTGCCCCACCACGTTCTGGTGAAAATCTTCGGGTTTCTTCCCCCCAAGAGTTTAGTGGCTCTTAAATGCGCCTGCTGTTATTTCAAGTTCCTCACTGGGTACTACAACATCAGGCCGGCAGATTCTCGCTGGGTTCGAGATCCACGCTACAGAGAGGATCCTTGTAAGCAGTGCAAGAAAAAAAAAATATGTGAAGGGGGATGTGTCCCTGTGCCGGTGGCACCCCAAGCCCTATTGCCAGGCATTACCCTACGGGCCAGGATACTGGATGTGCTGCTGCCACTCTGAGAAGGACTTCCCTGGCTGTGAGCTGGGGCTTCATGACAATCGCTGGGTCCCTGCTTGCCAGGGCTTTCGCCAGATGATCCATAAGGAAGCAGAAGGGTCTGACACTGAAGAGGAATACTAAAGTGTATCCGAGAGGCAACCAATTGATTGATTTTTAGAACTGCAAAATACCACCTAGATATCTCATTCAAGTGAGCGTTGCCTCTCAGAGCCCTCACCCTAGGAGGATCTGTACCGGTTTCTGCAGGACTGCTGTTGCTTGGGTATCTTTTCATTTACAAGCTGTACAAGAAAGCCGGCCTCATTGTTTTATAGAGGTGCCTCCCATTTGATCCAGGGTGGCAGCCCACAGTTTGATTCACTTGGCCAATGGTAATTATGCCTGTTTTTATTTTGTTTTATTTTGTTTTGTTTTGTTTCAAATCAAATCCATCCTCAAAGGATGGAGACTTGCCACCAGCAAGGATGTTCAGAAAAGATCATTGTGGATTGTGCAGGCAATCCCCATTAAGCAGTTCCAGAGATGTTTTGAGCACTGACACCATATTTGAAATAAGTGAGTAGTGTCCTATGGGGAGAACAGCAGCCATCTTGGATGAGAAGTATGCTTACGGAGCAAAAGTCAAGCACCTTACCTTTCACCTTGTGTGCTAGATGCATGAGACTGCTGTTTGTGGTTGGAGATGGATTGCATGCCATGTCGTGTTTACAGTGTGTATAATGGCTGTGTCCTCACAGGGCTGTGAAAGTGCACATTAAACCTGAGTAGCGCCTTTGCCTTAGATGAGTGCCCTCGGCCCCTCTGTAAATGACACTATTAAAATCCAGTTGTGCAGAGTGGACAGCCGACTGAACAACATAATCGCCACAATGCAGCTAAGATAGTGCTGCAGGTACAATTGTGTGTGTGTTTTATTGTCTCCAATTTGTAAATCCTGTATAAAATATGAATGTTTCCCAAATAAATTATGAATGTTTCCTGTATAATATGAGAATGTTTCTGAGAAGTTCTAAATAGTTAAGCTGTTGAAAAAATACCAGATAATAGTTTAACTAGACAACCTTAAAATTAGCATAGACAAAAATTCTTCATTATATTTTAGTGCTCCAACAAGAATGAGAGATTATCTAGTCAGATTATAACATTGTGTTTTATTTATTCTGTTGGGTTACAATGTTTTTATTTTATTTTAATAAAAACATGCATCTTAAAAACCACACACCTAATCTCATCTGACCATCCCAGCAACCCCTGAACAATTTGTCATCATCACACCAGGGCCAGAGGGAGTGCTGCCTGCACCAGGCTCCACACTAATAAGTAGTGTGACTAGATTCACTCTCAGGACATTTGACCTGGACATAACAGCCAGAACATGAGAATAACATTCCTGGAAAAAGTCTGAGAACAATGAATTTTGTGACATTCCTGGTGGGAAAAGCTTTGAACCTAACATATATATACTAGGGGCCCGGTGAATGAAATTTGTGCACTGGGTGGGAGTCCCTCAGCCCAGCCTGTCCCCTCTCACATACTAGGAGCCCTCAGAGGATGTCCTACTAACAGCTTAGGCTCGCTCCCTGCTCCCGTTGGAGCTGGCTCTGCCCCTGCTGAGGCCTTAGGCCTAGGCAGGGAACCCCCAGCTCCCTCCAACTGCCAGCTCCACCCCTGCTGAGTCCTTAGGCCTGGACAGGGGACCCTAGCCCCCTCTGATCTTGGCTCCACCCCTTGCCCCCCTTACCTCCCCCATCATCACCTGCCTGGCCAACAGTCCTGGACACTTCAGCGGAGGGGTTGAGGGGACTGGGTGCCGCCATCTTTGCGACGAAGTGATGGAGTGACAGTTAATTTGCATATTACTCTTTTATTAGATATTGTAAGGCTTTCCAGAGAACTAGTAGGCCACATTTCTATGTTGAATCTTTGACAGAATTCCTTGTTCTCCAGGAAATCTCAGTCTTTGTTCTTATGACCTTCAACTGATCAGGTGAGGCCCACCACATTCCAGAAGTCAATCTGCTTTACCCAAAGTCAATTGATTGTAAATGCTAATCGCATCCATAGATGGAGACCTTCACAGCAAATTCTAGAGTTTGCTCCATAATGGGGCGCCATAGCCTAGTCAAGTTGACACATAAATTAACTATCACAAGATGGAGATAAAAGAGGGACCCTAAGAAAGTTTTTAATTTAAGCCACTGTACCCCTGTACCCATTCTCTTGTTTTGTTGTTTTTAATTGGCACTTTTTTAATGCATGAGAATAAAAATATTTGAAATTCTATGCCTTTTTTAAGGAAAATTATACTTTTGTCATAAAATGAAGACTATTTTTAAAAAGTCATACATGAATAAAAAAGAGAATAGAAAATGCCAAGGTTTGATTTAAACATCGAAATAGTTGATACATGTTTAATTTTAGATTTTGCTTCATAGGGAAGAGTATTTGACTTCTGGTATGTGTTCGGGGCATGTTTAAGATGGATTTCTACAAGGTCAGTGCTAGGAGATCTCAGGTGTCATTTTGTGCAACCTCATGTGTTACAGATGGGAAAATTAGATCGGGTACCCAGTGGTACAGTTTGTCACCTCAAGCAAGTGGTAGAACCAGGACTCCTGCCCAGTCGCTGGTGGGGCTTCATTCATCAGCCTCATTACCCAGTTTTATTATCAGCAGAGAAAAGAAAAATAAACACACACAGAGCCCACATTCTACACCATAGGGTAGTAGGAGTCATACTCAGGCCAGCTGTGAGCCAGATGTCTGCCCTCCCCCAAGGGGCTACAAGGGATTCCCTGGCTCTCAGTGAGCATATGAGGGATAAGACAAGGATTTCTGGTTGTGGGGGAGTCCATTCCCCCTTGGGGACTAGAGGAGATGCCAAATAGAGTCAGAGACCATTTGTCACGAGGACTATCAGGCAGGCCATGAAGTGTGGGGCAAAGTGAAGCTGTGAGGCTGGAGTTCTGAGTGTCAGTCCCTGTTCTGCCTTCTATTAGCTGTGAGCTTGCTTTTCTGGGGCTCAGTCTTCTTCATAAAATGAGGAAAATAAAATGGATTCACTGTATGCAGGCTGACAAGTCAGAAGACCCAGGTTTGAATCCTGCCTTTGCCACTTAACAAATGATTCATATTTGGGCAATTCACTTCTCCTCTCAAACCTCAGCTCACAGGAGAGGTAGTAATTCCTGGTTAGGGTTTAAGGAAAGTAATTGATGTGAAGTGCCAACCACAAATGTCTGTCCCACGGAGTAGGTACCAAATTCAAATTCCAGACCTCTGCTTTCCCGAGATCTCCAATCACGTTGAGACCCATGCAACAATCCCCGCCTCACCAGTTCCGCGATAATCAGTCATTCCACAGCTATTTATTGAGGGACTCTACTGGGCTTGTCCCTGCCTCCCAGAGCCTGCATGCTGAACCTGCAGCCGGGACTCACAGACCCTCTGGAGGTGGCATATTTTAGCATCACCTTCACTGCACTGATGTCAGCACTTCCAGGGCCCACCATGCTGGAAGAGCTAGCCAACACTCTCTGGTGGGAAAACCACGAGCTTGGCAAGGAGGGGTGGAGTAGAGCCCTGAGGGTGGGTCCTGACAGCTGGTGCTGTTCAAGTATTGATGATGCCATCCGCCCACCCACGCTTTGGAAACTAGGTGTGGCTGCTTTTGTGTCTCTCTCCAAAGAGTAACAAGGGCTCACTCTTTTTCATCTGTTGAGGAACGTAAAAGGTGAGGTTGCTTAAGATCTTTGTTTCTTTCTGTCAGGCAAAACGTCAGTGGTCGCGAGAGGCCCCATTGGTGTCTGGAATCTAGTGCCCAGCTGATCTCTGTGGGCCCAGACCACACCTGTGCACCATGTTTGTCCCTGGAAACCAGGGCAGGAGACAAAGAGATTCCTCAGGAGCAGGCCTCGGGCCTCAGGTGTGCAGGGCCTGCAACGGAGCTGAAGCCCGGCTGGCCTGACACTTTTCACTGAGTCACACTCAAATCTGTGTGTGAGGCTGCTCCAGGAAGGGAAGGAGATTAAGTCAACACACAATGTGTGAGCCAGGAGGGAGCTGAGAAATTGTCCAAACCAACCTTCTATTGTGGGAGCCTCTGGAAATGTCCATGCTCAGGCTCAGGTGCCTGCCCAGGCCCCAGCTGGCAGCAGCTCCAGTCGCCCTCACAAGCCCCAGGACTTCAGTTGCATCCTCCCCTCTTTAAGGCTACACACCCACCTCTCTCCCCTGTCACTGCATCCCTGAGGGGCCTCCTCACCCGCTGAAACAACAGGGCCCCTACACCTCCACACTTACAACTCCACTGGTAGATAAACAACAAGCAAGCTCTCTGCAGTTTCCCTGCCTGGGACTCAAACTCAGGTAACAAGCAACCACTGGGAGAAAGCACCCACCATCCTTGAGTGAGAGAGGCCTTATGGCCCCTGGTCTATGGTTCCCAAGCCCCCTCTGCAAGACATAAAGTATAGGACACTCCGTCTCATTTTCATTTCAGAAGACTGAAGTCACCAAAACTTCTCCCATCCTGTGGACTTAAGATGACCTCCCTTTCTAGGACTAATTGGGTCAGAGGATGTAACCCTGCCAGACAGTTGGTCCCTCTTGCCTCCAGACAGAGACCTTACCCATAGATTCATCACTCCTGGCCATCTTCTCACACTCCTTTATTTTATATGTGAGAAACTGAGGCCAAGTGGGTTTAGGAGATTTGCCATGATCACACTCTCTGGGAAAACCACCCCAGTTAGACACCTGGCCTTCCTCCGGCCCACCACCATCTCTTCCCGCCCAGCACCTCCAGGTCCTGCTTTGGTCACTTTCGCTCAGCTCCCTAAGAGGATATCAACAAGTCTTATGGTTTGGGGCATAAATCCAAAATAGACTGTTTAGGGTGAGACAAAACATTCTCAAACCATTGAAGTATAAACTCCCTTCGATCTCCTTGAGCTCAGTTACTAGTTCCCAATGTTCTTATTCTTCTTGAACCTGCAGATTGAACCAAACCTGGAACACAAGTAGGTCAGGGGCATCTGGAAAATCTAGCTCTCTCTCTCAGGGTCTGGATTGGCAGGGATGGTGCCATTCACTAGAAAAAGGCAGTGGAGTAAGAGGACAGAGCATGCTTTTTGGAATCAAGCATAAATATAAAGCTTGCCTGAGCATCTTTGTGTCGTGTGACCCTGGGAAAGTCACCTTAGCTCTCTGAGTCTCAGTGTGCTCCTCTAAAATTGGAATAATGATATTTGTCTCTCAGGATTATTGCAAAGGTTCAGGAGGTGATGTAAGTGAAGCACCCCATACTCTCTATGCACTAAACAAGCATTTCTTTACTGAGTTTTCCCAAGCTATCCCATTGTGGATTTTTTAATTAATAATAATTTGACTATTTACAAAGCCCATTTTGTTCTTTGTGGTGTGTGTGTGTGTGTATTTGTGTGTGTGATTTGCCTAGAAAAAGAGTGCAAATGGCAACAACCAAAAAAGCCATGCAACTTGATGACCAGATCCCGACTGTACATCAGAAACTCTTATTTCATCTTCCTCCTGCCAGCTGCATTCACTGGTACAAGTCACATACATGCCTGCCCTTCAGTGTCACCTATAAAATACAACTCATACAGCCTTTCTCACTGCCTGCTCTGGGAGAGTGTAAAATGTTAGATTCTGTGCACCTGAAGGGGTGGTTATCTAGAGCAGCACTTCTTAGAGGGTGAAGGGACAATGCAAAAAGCAGTGTTCTCTAGCCAAAAAGTTTAGGAACTGCTGCAGTAGAGGAGTTTCTTATTGCAGGACTTCTCTGTGCCTTTAATCTGCCAATCTGCTTTAGGAATCTCTAAGTCTGGGATGTAGTGTTCTATGCTTCCCAAGGACATTTGACCACTAAACTTACATTTGGAATACCACACCTTGGTCTCAGTGTTGATTGCAAAACACTCAACAGACATGCTTCAAACTGCTTCCAGGGCCCAGAGGATGAGAGATTTACCTGTCCCACCATCTTCCCTCTGTGCAACAGGAAAAGGCAATTTAGGAGCATCAAAATATAGCTTTTAAGAGCAATCCCTTCTGGCAGTAAGAGGCAAAGAGGGCAGGTACCAAGATTAAGAACCTGGAGAGAGACTATAATGACATTAAATGGAGGTGCCATTGGGAGGCCCAGTGTACCCCAAATAATTACAGAAGGTTTCAGCTTAGAGGTGGCACAGCACACCAAGGGCAGCCGAAGAGAAATGGATGTGAAGATGGCAGGATTTTTTTTTAATGCTTAACAGCAAGGGGGAAAATGTGAATGCCAGAACCTTTACAGCTCTGCATAGGATTGAAGGCAGGAACATGAGCAGGTCAGTTCAGCATCTTGTATGCAGAAAGGTTTCCTCTGAAAACCATCGTACCCCAGGGACACATGTGGGAGGGGAGCCCTGCCATAGCTCTAGACTTTTGCACAAGCTGTTTTCTCCCCTGAAATGCCTTCCTCCCTTGTTCAGGTATTGGGGACCACCCCACTCCAATACTCTATTTCATCTGCTCTTTCTTTCTTTCTTTTTTTAATCAACCAGTCCTCTGAAACCAAGTATAATCCAAATGCCTGTTATCTCTTCCTTCTCCTCTTAGCCCTAAATACCTGTTCTACCACCACCACCACCAAATATACATACTGCACGTGAATATCAGGAGCAATGGGGAATTCACTGAAGAGACCACAAATGAGACTGTGGAGAGAATTTACATGGCGCAGCAGCATAAAATTTTGTTTTTGTGTGTGTTTCCCTCCCTCACGATCTCCCCTGGGCCCTCTCTCTGCTATGTTTCTCTGGGTCTCCCTGCCTATTTTACCCTTTTACGTAGTTTATAGCTGAGCTAGAGCCTGTCTTTTATTCCCAGATCTTAGAGATTAAAGACACAGCTACAGATAATGCAGGAGAGTGGAAGGAGCATACTTATTAAAGTCAACACAGACTGCACTTCAAATCCTCGCTTTTCATCTTCCGGGTTGAGGGACACTGGTCAAGCACTTCACTTTTCTAGGACTCCATCTCCTACTGGAGGACGTGGGGGTGTGCTCTGTTGCATGATTGTTTCGTGGATGGAAAAGTAGGACTATGAACACGCAGCGTGGTACCTGGCACAGAACAGGAATTGAGTGGATCTCAGGAACAATGATTCCGAGAGGCACTGCGAAGTGTCTGATCCCACCCAGATGGTGGCTGTTAGAATGGGAAAGGAGAGACTGGTGCATAAGACATCGTGTCTCAACATGGACTGGGGCCACACTGGAGTTGTGACAGGTCTCTGTTAAAGAGATTAAGCGCTTGGCCTTGCGTGAAGCTCAGAGTGGCAGCCATGATGTGGCTTGACAGCTGAGCGTCAGGACTGCTGTGAAAATAAGCCAGGCCTCTCCCAGGGGCTGGCCTAGGGACAAAGGGCTGAATTAATTAATTAAAATAATAGTTGCGGATCTGCTTGACGTTCACATGGATAAATGACAGGGCCACCTAATTGGTGAATGTGGATGCACAGTTAATACATGGATTTTTTATTATAGTTCTAAAACATCTTTTAAAAAGTCACAATTTGTTTTGTGGGTATGCGTGTTTCCTGTTGCTTTATAAAAGAGACTGTGAGGCATAAAGTGGACGGACGGACCTTGCTGATTTTCAACCTGGTCACAAGTGATAAAGAACAGTACATTATAATAGTTGGCTCCTCCAGAAAGCAGAACAAGTCAGAATAGTCTGCAGGTCTTAAATGCTACCCAGTACTTTGTATTAGAAAGATCTGGCCTTCAAAGTTAAACAAAGAAAGATCAAAATCCTGACTTTGACTTTCAAGAGTATGAGTTTGGCCATAGTATTTAACTTCTCTGAGCCTCAGTTTCCTTGTCTGTGTAATGGGTGTGAAACATTCATCCTCTCTTGGTTGTTCTAAGACACAATTAAGACAATCTAAGGGAAAGTGGGTGCCTGGCACATGGTTAATGCTCAGGACATGTTCAAGCCCCTTCCTTAAAGATTGAATTTACAGGATTTATATTATTGTCAGTCTTTGTGCTGGGTACAACCAAGGGAGATAAACTAAAACTATTCAGAGGTTTATATATGCCTTCAGTTGGCTATTGGGAGTATATGTAGGAAAGAAAAAGAACTCAAGAGTGTATACCCGGAATTTCAGTATCATTGGTGGGCTAAGTTGCATGATCATAAGATAACAGTGGAAAGAGAGATGTTGTTTAAAAAGAAGAGAAGGAAGGAAGGAAGGAAGGAAGGAAGGAAGGAAGGAAGGAAGGAAGGAAGGGCGCTCATGAAATGAGGGATTGGGGGTCTCTGTGTATTAAGATGCTGAACATCTATATAGTGCTTTGGAAGTATGAAGCAAAGCATTTGGGTGGAGGATAAAGGGGGGGAAAGGACACATAAATGTTATTATCATGGGAATGAGCTTCCAAATCCTGTAGTCTGTTCACCTACATGAAACCCTAATGCAGAAGCCAGAACTGGTGCAGGGTCAAGATAAGGGGAGGACAACTGACCATTATATACTCGAAGGAAGGAACCATAAGAAGAACTGTTCATTGGGACACTCCTCGGGGCTGAGTGGTACTGAATCTTTTCACTGATGGTGACGTACACATAACAGGAGTTTTGTAGAAACTGTGCCATCTTTGAAGTTAAAATGTCCCATTTAAGCCCTCATGTTTTTTTTTACTTCAGGGCTTCAGCACGATCCCCAGTCTTCAAAACACAGATTCCAGTTTCCAAAGGGAGATTACAATGGTACCATCTGCAG
>PVJC01011473.1:22950-41578 GCA_004026665.1 Murina feae | reverse complement strand
ACCTGCTGGCGTGCCTGACCAGCCTGGGTGAGGGGCTTTCAGGCTGCCCACAGCTCCCATTGCCCAACGTCCCAGCAAGGCTGGCTGGACGCAGATTTCCGGAGTTTTTTCTCCTATAATTGATACTGTTCCTTGATACACTGTAATTGATACACTGTTCCTTTAAGGCGGCCTTCTAACTACTAACGAAGCCTCCTCTTTGCTTCACCTCGCAGCATCTATAATGAAACAATTGTTACTGTTACTGGTTAGGCCGGAGCTGCTCTCTCCTTCAGCTCCGGAGGATTCTATGATTGTTACAATGTTTCAAAAAGCTGTGTTTCGCTAGAGGCAGTTTAATCGGAGCTGAGCTGAGGGGCTCAGCTTCACTTTCACTCCTGCCGCAATGGAAAGGGCTGTTTACTCAGGTCCGGGAGTGGCGGCCGCCATGTTGGCTGGGCTAATTTGCATACAGCTGCTCTGATTGGCTGGTGGGCGTGGCTTACCCTGTCTCGGAGAAACGGTTAATTTTAATATTTCGCTTTTATTAGTTTAGATGTTGATTGTAACATTCTTCTCCCTTCTTTGGGGATTTAAAATGTTACAAAATACAAAGATGGAAATAAAATCCCTGTATTCTATTTTTAATAGGTGTCTCAGTGTGAACAAAATTAAACTTGAATGTCCAATCTGCTATCTTCACCCGGGAGCTTGTCATTCTTTTAAATCCTTTTGTTTGTTTTTCTAAGATGGTTATTTAAATCTGCATGCCTTCCTCTGGCTTCTCCTCTGATCTCATCTGATAGAGTTTTATATTTTGTGTTCTCATTGCTAGTCATTAGAAATAATTTATAATCTGGATTTTGATTTTTCTCTTTGACCCGAGAGGAGATCGTTAAAAGAGTAGATTTTGGATATTTGTGTCTATAGGAGTTGTGTTGGAGGTGAGGATTTGGTTTGATTATTTAGCTTTTCAGGTTGATGAATCCCAGTTCTCTTGCATTGTGGTCTGTGAAATGGCTTGTGGTATGTTTTGCCTTTTGGAATATCATAAAATTTCCTCTAAGAATTCTGGGGAGATGGTTGAGTACATTCTTCCATTTAAAACCAGCTCCTGAACCTTTGTTGAGCAAGCAGCTCTGAGGTTTAGGGCAAAAGCAAGGTCTGGTGCTTCTCCCAGGTCCAGAAAAGGGAGTTGGCAGAGCCACTTTCCCCCTTGAGGTCCAGAGAGAGCTCGGGGACCAGAGGCCCAGGCCCAGGAGCGATGGTCAGATCCTGGCAGCACTGGACTTACGAAAACCCGAGGAGCTCCTGGGGAGAGGCCGCCCCTGCCCACACCCTGTTCTTGGGGCTCACAGCTCTGGCACTCAGAGAACTGTCGGGGAGTAAACAAATGTGTCCAAGCCTTTCTTCCCCGAGAAAATGCCAGCTGAGGAGAAAGAGTGCAGAGAGAGTCCTTCTGGGACCAACAGCTCACCAGCTGGGGCGACACAGACCCAGAGCACAGACTGCTGTGCTGTCCATTCCTCGGGGAACTGACTCTGCCACAGATTCCCAGTGAGCCCGCAAAGGACCTCAGAGTGCCCACGGGGACCTCAGAGTGAGGGGAGGAAGAGCTGGCACATCTCAGAGAGCAGCGAGTACAACCTCCTGGAGGGGAGAGAGGACACCCTCAATAGCAACCGGTGATGAAAACAACCCCTAAGGAGATGTGGGTGCGACGTGCACACCAAATGGAGAAATAAAACACACAAATCAGAAACCCACGGAGATGGGATTTGTGAGAGGGGAAATTAAAGAGGTTCAAGGGAATGATGCAGGTGACAAATACTTGTATTTGGAATTATTCAGTATTGGAATTATTCTTATTATTGGAATTATTCTTATTATTGGAACATTGGAAATTCATGAAATGAAGGAAATGGAAGACAAGCAATACTTAAACAAAATAGTGGAGGAAATTTTTCCAATAAAGACTTGATCTGAAGATTTGAAGAGTTCCCTGAATTCCGAACAGAAGTGATAAAATATGATACTCCCCTTTAGGCATGTCCTGGGAAAAGGACTGCGCTCCGAGTATAAATAAAAAGCTTTGGAGCTTTCAGCGAGGGCAGATAGGTAACTTACAGAGACAGACAATGAGACTAGTACTGGGCTTCTTACCTGAAATAATGGGAGCAAACAATGACTTTTCATCTGCAACGGAAAGCAAATAATGATGTAATAATACCTACTGACTTCTGAGGGGGAAAATATCCTGAGGGAAAGACTAATAATATGGGACTCTAAGTACTAAAGGGTCTCAATCTGGTATTTGGGGAGATGGAGAATAAAAGCATTTACATTTTTGGGGGGGTTGGGAACACAGAGATGTAAAAGTATTGTAACTGGGCCATCTCACTGCGGAGAAATAGATGACATTTTTATATAATGGAAGATGATATACGTGCGATTATGTATTTTATCCTGAACATGCACCCCAGTGAGGCAGCAAAAGGAAGAGTAACTGCTATTCTATAGAGTACCAAAATCCGAAAGACAGGAAAAAAAAAAATAAATGGCTATGTTGTCAAGCCAGCAAAAACAAGAATAAAGAAAAAAAGAGAGAGAAATAACAAAGAAAAGTAAATATAAGCCTGGATTAAAGTGGAAGGAATACAATAAAGCATATCCATTTTATACTAATCTCAAATGAGCTGAATTGTCCCATTAAAACCCAAAGCCTGCGAAATAAGATTAAAGGACAAAACCCAGACATGTGCTATTGTCAGGAATACCGTATTAGTAAGAAGTGCATGCATCCAAACCCTGAGTCACCGTGGTTTAAGCGCAGGGAATTTATTTTTCCTTTGCCACGAGAGGTAGGGAGGTGGGTGGTATGAGCTGGGACAGCTGCTCAGAAAAGCTCTCCTCTCTACTGTCCTTTCTAGATTCCCGTCACCCTTAGTGCCTCTGCTGGTTGCGTTGCGTTAGCTGACTTGGTGGTGTTACCTCAGCCCATTCCTCAGGGATCTGAGTCCTCCTGGTCCCAGGTTGCAATGGATGCGCATGTCCACTTACCATCAAAATCGGGCAACACATCCAGATTCCAAGCAGAGGCTTCGTCCTCCCCTGTGGACTGGTCACGAAGGAGCCTCATCTCATCCCAGTCAGCCACAGGTGTCAGCAGAGGGAGAGGCAACAGGTGGATGCATGGGGTCTGATTGCTTGCTCAGGCAGCTCCCTCCTGCCACCTGGTCCTCCTCTGCTCAGTCCCGGATGAACTGGGGACACCATCCTGGCCTGCTGCCGCGTCTGCCGATCTTACGAGTTGACGGATTTGACAGAATCCAGCTCCTTGTGGATAGTTCTGGCTGCAGAGTCGTGCACTCTCCCATGGTAGGAGTCCAACCCCACCAGGGCAAGCAGCATCCGCATCTCACAGAAAGGCATATGCGTCTCTGCTGCAGATGATGTGGCCTGGCTCCAGAACCCCAGGGATCTGAGTTGTGGCTTCCCCACAAGACTCGACCAAAACTCCACTCAGCATCCTATCTCTAACCCATAGGGCCTGCTAGGTCAGATGGGCCAAGCTTGGGGGCCATGTGCACTGCAGCCTAGGCCTGCTGCTGGGCTCTCTCCTGCCCGGGGCCTCTCTCTGTGATGGAAGCCTTCATCCTACCCGGTACGTGGATCTGTGTGGTATGCTCAGGTTTGGACATGCTGCCTCCAGACTCCAAGAGGTCTACCCAGCACCGTGCTTCCTCCTCTGTGGCCGACTTGGATCCTGTGCCAATAGCTCTTCAGATGTTTGCGTATTTTCCTATCCCCAGCATATGGTTATTTGTCACGGGCTTTCAGAGTTCTAGGGAGACAGCCTCTTCCTCTTCTTCCCCTCCTCCTCCTCTTTCTCCTTCTTTTTAAAATATGCTTTATTGATTTCAGAGAGGAAGGGGGAAACAGAGAGATAGAAACATCAATGATGGGAGAGAATCATTGATTAGGCTGCCTCCTGCACATCCCCTACCGGGGGTCAAGCCCACAATCCAGGCATGTGCCCTGACCAGGAATTGAACCGTGACCTCCTGGTTCATAGGTCAATGCCCAATCACTGAGCAACACTGGCTGGGCTGCCGGCCTCTCCTTCATTCAGTGTGTCTGGAATTCTAAAACTGGCTCAGGTCTGGAAACTGAGTAAGGGATTGTGACTCTTGAGGAGCAGCCAACCACCTGATCAGGAGCGTTTAGCTGTGAAAACGTGTAGTGTGGAAGAGACACACCACACGTTTCTATGTGTGATATGCATGGGAATAAAGACTAGAAGAAACACCGCAGACTTAGCCATCCTCACCTCCCGGTGTTCAGCACGGCGGTGTTGTGGATGGTTTTCATGTTCTTCGTGGTACTTTCCTGAATTGTCCTCTCTTTGGTACCGTAGCAGGTGCACTCTGCCTCGCCAGAAATTGTGTGTGTGTGTGTGTGTGTGTGTTTTCTCTTCTCTGGAGAGAGGTGGCATAAACTCATCGTGGCACAGTTGGAAGTGGCTGTCAATTCCCTACTCTTCAAAGCGTGGGTGTGGGTATCCGGCATCACTTAAGTCTCCCCTGGCAAGACTCTTGAATCAAGGTGGCCTCTCCCAGAGGCATGGGAAGGGGCCCCGTAGGCTGGGGAAAGGGGTTTTAACCAGCCCCTGTCTTATAAAGAGCAGCATACAACCCAGTAATTTCACCCCTAGATATTAGCTCAAGAGAAATGAAAACATATATCCATTTAAAGACTTGTACATGAATACGCATAGCAGCTTTATTCATGATAGCCTCAAACAGAATACAGCCCAAACAGCCATTAACAAGGGGATGAATGGACAAATTGTGGTATATCCTTACAATGGAATACTACTCAGCAATAAAAGGAATGGACTATTAATACATCCCACAACGTGGATGAATCTCACAACAATTGCGCCGAGTGAGGGAAGTCAGAAAGAGAGTATATAGTGTTTGATTCCATTTATTTAACAGTTTCTTTAAAAAGCAAACTAATCTTTAGTGGCACAAAGCAGATCACAAAGCAGATCCGTGGTTGCTTGGGGATGCAGGGGTGGCAAACGGGAAGGAGGGAGTAAGGTAGGCGCACGGTGAAACTTGTGGGGATGATTAGAATAGAACACTTGAGTTCAAGTTTAAGTTATAGCAAACCCCACACGCAAGGAGACTTTAAAGGTATTTTTTTACTAATTGTGTCCTCTCCATAAACATTTAATACCACAGATGTACCGTATATCTGTTTATGTACTGTGGTGTTTTGAGGGCCACAAACCACTGTAATATCTAAGAATTTTTTTGGGAGGGTGGAGGTGGGGAGCAAGTACTAATTTTTACCACCTTGGGTTCAATATTGCCCCTAGTGAGAATGCATGCCTATTTCATAAGAAAAAAACAAAAACATTAAACCAGACAAGTACTGGTGTTATAATTAAAATAATCTGATCTGACTCTTTGATGGAAACGTAGTAACACATATAACTGTGAAAGATGGCTCCCCAGCACAGTGCATTAACATGGGTTAATGAAGACGGGTGGCTGAAATGAGAATGTGGTTTGGAAGGCAGGCGCCTTTCAGAGCAGAGAAATGGTGAAGCCTTTCGTGTGCAGCTAGAGCCCTCTGCTGGCCACTTTGGGAGTTAACTGCCTCAGTAAGTAAAACAGCCCATTCGTTTATTTCTCAAGCATCTGTAACGTGCCATGGATGAGCACTAGGCTTGGGTTTGAGGCTCAGCAAGGTTTAATAACTGAGTCAGAACCACACAGTGGTAAATGGCAAAGCTGGTGTTCAACGTCAGGTTTGTCCAATTCTAAAGCCCATCCTCTCCTCCTCTAGAGGTGGAGGCTCACTTACCCACCTCTAGATGTCCTATTGCTCCAGCATCATTTGTTGAAAAATCTTTCTTCCTCCATTGAACTGCTTTTGACCCTTTGTAAAATCAGTTGGGCATTACTTGTGTGGGTCTATTTCTGGGTTCTCTGTTATGTCCCATTGATTACGTGTCTATCTACCCATCAATACCACATGGTCTTGATTATTGTAGCTTTATAATAAATCTTCAAGTCAGCAAACTGACCCATTTTATTCCTCTTTTTCAAAATTGTTTTAGCTCTACTAGTTTCTTTCTCTTTCCATATAAACTTTAGAATAATCTGCCGATAGCTACAAAAACTTCCTTCAGGAATTTGATAGCAATTGCATTAAATTTAGATATCAATATGGGAAGAATTGACATCTTTACTGATGAAGATTTTTTCCATTATTTTTTTTAGAGAGAATGGAGGAGGAGGAGAGAGAAAGAAACACCTATGTGAAGAGACAGATCGATTGGCTGCCTTCTGCACTCATTCTGATTGGGTCAGGAAGGAGCCTGCAATCTAAAATGGTATTATATTATATGTTTAGTCAAATAAATTTCTTAAAATCTATAAATCTCTGTAAACAAGATTTTCTTAATACAGGTAAAGACCAATATATAATTATGTTTTTTAAAACCATAATAATTCAATGTTATGTTTTAAGTCATATTGTTTTAATCCAGGCATTGGATCCATAAAATTTCATTTAAAACATTAATATTTGCTTTGAATGCTTTGTTTTCCTATAGTTGGTAAATTTGTTAGAGTACTTGATAAATTTCTCATGTTGTAACAGCAATTTATTTGACTAAAGACATAATTAACTTGTGGGAGAAACAATGTTATGAAAACCCATGGCTGTAATTATTATGAATTCTTACCAAATTTAACTGACCTGGAGACATGTCCAAGGCCAAGGTGATTGTAAATATATGAATCAGCAGAGAAAAAGTAAGATTTGCCCTGCTGGCGTGACTCAGTGGTTGAGCATCGACCTATGAACCAGGAGGTCACAGTTCTGGAGTTTGAGACTAAGCTGCATTCCTGAAGCTTCAGGATGGCTCATGGACTCTCCAGCCTGTTTTTATGTTTAGTGGTGCTGGTTAGAGTTTATCAGAAGCTAGGCTAGAGATTCCAGAGGCCCATGGGTGCCATCAGAGACAGATATTGGTTACCAAGGTGAGGCAAACGTAGATTGACAGTTGTTAGTATGGAGAATACAATAATCTACACTAATAAAAGAGAAAGATGCAAATTGACTGTACCTTCACGATGCCCCACAGCCAATCAGGAATGAGTATGCACATTAACCTGACAAAGATGGCCGATTAATTTGTATACACAGGCACCAAGCAGCCAGGGGCAAGACAGCCGTGTGCCGGCGCCAAGTGGCCTGCATTCCAGGGACAGGCATCCTCAGGAGCCAGGCCACTCTGAGCCTGTAGGCCTGCGTGTAGGCCTGGAGCAACCAGGGTCCCAGAATGCCCCCAGCCTACGTGCACAGATGCTAAGTGGCCCAGGGCAGGGCAGGAACATCCCCAGGACCCAGTTGCTCGGAGCCGGCATGTACATAAGCGGCTGGGGGAAGGGCAGGAACATCTCCCACAGCAAGCGAGCAGACATCAGGGCCCTGCTTTCCCCTGGCCCCAGCGGCAAAGGGCAAGCAGCCCCCACAGAAAGCAGACATCAAGGCCTGCAGTGGCATCAAGGAGGCAGGTCCACAGAGAGCAGAGAATCATAGGGAGCAGGCCTAAGCTGTCAGTAGGACATCCCCTGTGGGTTCCCAGATTGGAGAGGGTGCAGGTCAGGCTGAGAGATCCTCCCCACTCCCTCCCCCATGCACAAATTTTGTGCACCAGGTCCCTAGTAAATTATAATACAAGAATAAACTCTGTGTTTCACGTATTCACAACTGTAAACCTATTTTTGCTGAACCCTGTAGACTGAATTGTTGGGATTCAGAGGCAGTGTGGGTTTTAATATGAAAATCTGACATACATATAATATAGCTCACTCCTGTACTATGTACCTATACATAGCCCAATATACCTAAAAAAGTCTTCCCCTATCTAATTAGAAACCTTGTACATCTTAAGTGAAAATCAGCAGTCATGTGACCTGTGGCCCAACAATTCCACTTCTAGGTACATACATCAAGACAATAGTTTTCATCCTAAAAGGTGCTTGGAAATATTTGGGTGGTTTGGTTGACACTGTGACTGAGGGTGCTTCAGGCATTCATGGGTGGAAGGGCCACAGGTGCTAAACACCCTACAATGTGTCGGTGAAAGGACGGGAAGAAGAGGGTCCTCTGGAAGGCCAGGAGCTCCATCGCAGAAAAACACCGTCCTAGAGAAACGTGTACATACGCAACCACGTGCAGCACAAACATTTTCATTGCAACACTGCATAATTTTTATAAAATTTAAAGAAACCAGAAAGTAACAAATTCATTCATGATAGACTAGATAAATAAATGTTGGCATGCTGATACACTGGGGAGAAATATACACCAATGAAAATGAATTTATCTCAGTTAAACACATCAAGAATGTTGCATTTGAAAACAATGTTGAATAAAAATGGAAAAATATAGATACCAAGTTATATAAGGTTCAAAAACAGAATTCAGCAATATTATTGTTTAGAGATACACATATAAGAAGTAAAACTACAAAGAAAAATAAGTGGATGGTTAACAGAAAATCTAGGATAGCAATTACATCTGTGGAAGAAGAAGGGGCTGTCCTAGCTGGTTTGGCTTAGTGGATAGAGTGTTGGCCTGTGGACTGAGGGTCCCAGGTTTGATTCTGGTCAAGGGCACGTGCCTGGGTTGTGGGCTTAATCCCCAGTAGGGGGCAAGCAGGAGGTAGCTGATCAATGTTTCTCTCTCATCATTAGTGTTTCTCTCTCTCTCTCCCTCTCTGAAATCAATAAAAATATATTTAAAAATAAAATAAAATAAGGAAAAGAAAAAGAAGGGGCTTACATTTAGAGAGAATAAAATTCATAATGGGTCATGAATATATAAGTATTGATTTTATTATTTTTATATATATGTATATACATATATATTTCTTTTTATAAACTATTTAATTTTCAAGGAACAGGCTTGAAATGATTGCATTAGAATGTTAGCAAAAGTGATGTTTTGGTGTGAGGATCATAGTTAAGATTTTTTTCCTTTCATTTATTTTTCTGCATTGAAAACCTTTTTCAAGTATCTCCACCACACATCATTTGGCCTAGCCATCTTGATTTTCTTGATTATATTGTTTTCCTTTGTTCCCTAATATTTTTAGAAATAATATGAACCTTCACCAAAATATAAAAAGTGATGAAAGTGAAAGAGAAAAAAAAAATCAAAGTAAACATAAATAAAAATAAAAAGTAATAAGTTACCATAAATAATATGTACAAGTTGAATTCACATATCTCTCTATATAAAAGCCCAGCAACCGGAACAGCAGAATGATCAGAATGACTGGAATGACTTGTGGCTATGACATGCATTGTGGTAGTCAACCAGCTTGATTTGGGCCCTAATCAGCACTCCCCCAGCTGGCCTGGCCCCCAACACCCCAGTTGGGAGTGGGAACAGCCAGCCAACCACCTGTGGCCCCTCACCTTGCTGGCCCAGCCCAATGGGCCCCCATTGGAGTGGCTGGCCAGACCCCACCTGTGCACAAATTTATGCACCGGGCCTCTAGTCAGTTAATAATTAGATATAATACCTACACATTTTACATCCCATTTAAAACTGAATATTTTCTGTTATCTTTTCCATAACAAGTTTAGTGTTACATCCTAAATATGATCTCTAGTTAAACAATATTTCTACAATAACATTTTAATTCATATTCCTTAAAATGATGTATTTTCCCTCAACATCTTTGAGTACTTGTTGAAAGCTTACATGCACTCCAAGTATACAAAGAGTTTCGCTCCTACATTAATCCTCTCATTTCCATTAGCTGTAACCTATTGATAAAGTCTTCCCTATGTATTGAAATCTTAGCATTTCTGCGCTGCAACTTGCTGATGTTCAATAAGTTTGACTTGTACTTGCAGGCTCCTCCCCATGGAGAGCGTTGACAGGAGTTTTCTTCTTGTGTGTTCTTCTTTGATGTTTGGTGAGGGCTGACCTCTGGCTGAAGGTTTTGCTACATTCATTACATTCATAGGGTTTTTCCCCTGTGTGAATTCTCTGATGTTTTGTGAGTGCTGACTTTTCATAGAAAGTTTTCCCACATTCCGGACATTTGTAGGGTTTCTCTCCTGTATGAGTTCTCTGATGTACAACAAGGTTGGATTTCACACAGAAAGATCTCCAGCATTCATTACATTTATAGGGTTTCTCTCCTGTGTGGGTCCTTTGATGTTGAGTAAGGTTTGATTTCACACAAAAGGTTTTCCCACATTCATTACATTGATATGGTTTCTCTCCTGTGTGAGTTCTCTGGTGCACCGTGAGGGCTGACTTCTGGCAGAAGGATTTTCTACATTCATTACATTCATAGGGTTTTTCTCCAGTGTGAGTTCTCTGGTGTTCAGTGAGGTTGGACTTCACAAAGAAGGACTTTCCACATTCATTACATTCATAGGGTTTTTTCCCTATGTGTGTTCTCTGATGTTGAGCAAGGTCTGTTTTTTTATGGAAGCCTTTTCCACATTTATTACAGTCATACATTTTCTTTCCTTTGTGAACACTCTGATTTTGAGTGAGGTCTGACTTATTACATAAGACCCACCCACTTTCATTACATTTATTGGTTATTTTCCTCAAGTGTGTTCTCTGATGTTGACTGAGTTTCAACTTCTTGAAGGAGGATTTCTCACACTTACTACCTTCAAAGCTTTTCTCTCCTGTGTTAATTCTCTGGTTTTGAGTGAGATGTGACTTCTTTATGGCTTTCTCACTTTCATTACACTCACTGTGTTTTTCTGTTGTATGAATGTTCTGATGTTGAGTAAGGCGTGACTTTTCATGGAAGGATTTCCCACATTTATTACAGTCATAGATTTTCTCTCCTCTGTGAGTTCTCTCATCTTGAGTGTGGCCTGACTTCTGCAAGGTGTCCTCACTTTCATTTAACTCATCAGGTTTTTCTTCTTTGTGCATTCTCTGATGTTGAGTAAGGTTTGACTTCTTGCTACAGGATTTCTCCAATTTATCACATTCAGCATGTTTCTCCCCTATATGAGTTCTCTGATGTGCACGTTTTGGCTTTACCCATGAAGATTTCCCATTTGTACTGGATTCGTGTGGCTTTCTTTCCCTAAGTGTTCTCAGATAAGCACTGAAATTTAACTTTTGCTTGAAGGTTGTTCTATGTTTTTTACCTTCAGAGGGGTTCTCTCCTGTGGGAACTCTCTTATATGCAACAAAGGCTGTTTTTTTGTGAAAGGCTTTCCCACAATCATCATATTTAAGAAGTTGCTCTGAAGCTGCATTTTTCTGATGTTGACTAAAGTAATCATTATGACTGTGGGACTTCTTTTGATCATTGTCACAGGGCTTGTTTATTGTATGAGTTTTCTCATGCATAATATCAAGGAATATACATCCATTGAAATCGCTGAACTTTTTTATTGCACGGATTCTATTACTAAGAATTAATTCTGAAACACTTTTCAAGTTTGTTCCAAATGAGTCACATTTATGAGATATTTTTCTTGAAGATGCTGGGTTTGTGGCCATATTAAATTCTTCTCCTAAGGTTTTACTTCTCTCCTTAGTCAGTGTTTTGTTATTGCTGAATAAAGCTTGCTTTGGATATATATCTTCATTTTCTTGGCATCTCTCTTTCATTTTATTGACTTTCTGGACTTCTATAAATATTAAAAATTAACATACATTATAAATCTTAACATATTCTTAGAGCAATAGGGTTGTATACAAGTGCCCTATATTGAGTTGATTCTTAGGTTTTAGACATAGTCTCCTTGGATGAAAGAACTCTTAAGCAAATATTTAACTCTTTTGTTTGTTAACATGAAAACAAAGACAAAACCATATACCTTAGTAGAAAAAGTTGAAAATTAATCAAGTAGGCTTGGCTTGTTACAAATATAACATGAAAATAGGTAGAGAGTTTGAAATAAAGCAGAAGGAATGGTGAACTGAGAACAAAGGATGTCAGGAAAACAATTGATCCAAGGATGGAGGTTAGTCAAAGAATGGGGCGAAGATAAGGAACACTGAGTAGGGAGACAAGGAAGACTAAAGGGTGACCAAGGGATGTATCAGAGCAAAGATTAAGTTTGGGGGCAGATTAGAGACTGGAACCTTATCTTCCTCTCCTTATGCTTTAATTAATGCAGCAGGATCCTTCTTACAGTCTACATGCTTCCAATCTCTTCCTCTTCTTTTCCATTCTGTATACCAACTCACACATATATTTATAAAATCATTCATTTCCTCTGGTCTAAAGGTCAGTCCTATAGTTCTGGCTCCATCTCTCCATATAGCAGTGATATGGTAAAACAATGTCCAAAGAGAATGTTAAAGTATATAAGAGGACAAGCCATGCTTACAACAGGATCCAACTCCCCTCTGTGCTTTGATTGTTGGTGCTATCATTTCATCTATCGGAGCTAATCAATATAATCTGTTCTGACTGACACTCTACTTTTTCCACTAACAGTCTGTAGTCACAATACTAATTTTTAATTCCACATTTATGTCATGTTTTCTTCCTCTCTGATTTCTCTTGTCTGTGGGAGCTCAAGTACCTGGCTATTCAACTTGATCCTAGGACCATTACTAATTTTCATCTTAAAGATTTTTGGCTATGGGTAATTATTGTTATCCTCTACTATTCTCATTTTATTCAATAACATCAACTGTGTGCTTAAACGCTTATGACTTTTCTGTAGCAGTTTGAGGAAAATTTGATGTTGAATGTTTGTACTTAAGAGTCGATACTAGTGTCATATGCCTAAATTCACAATACATGTTCAAATGGACATCCCACAAGTCTACAATATTGTTAGCTTCTACAAAACCAGGATATTTAAATCCCATATTGTGCACTTCCAAACACAGACCCACTTTCATGTTCTTCACTGAGTTAGCACACATTCCATCCTTAGCTCTTCTCAGAACCTAGGTGTCCTTCAGGGCAATGCTACTTTCCTGTTGTTTTTTAAAAAAATATATCCTCACTCTTTTAAATTTCATTTGTGGTAAATATTACAAGTAAATACTATCTGTACAATATGTTCTCACACTGTTTCCTAAACACTTCTACTTCCATGATCAAGCCTGAATTCCATTGCTTTTGGCAGTTTTCCACCTTTTAAAAATTGTTATTATTATGTTTGGAATTTCAGCTGCCTCCCACCTACAACAAATATAGAGTTGACTTTTTTCCTTATGGCTTTCGGGTAATTTTCAGGAAAAGAAGGGACAAGGCTGACTTTACATTTGCATCTGTATATTGGAATTCACTCTTTCCTTCAGAAAACACTGTTTATGTGGCTTCTGAGCACCCCTGTCTCCCTATAGAGTGGGTGCTCCTTCTCAGTTTCTCTTGCTAGAATCCCGTGTCTTCCTGACTTACAAATGTAGTGTTTAAGAGTATATTTCTTGACTTCTCTTCTTACCCATTGTCTCACTCACAGTAGAATTCAGTCTTTACCAGGCCTGAAAAATTTTGCTCCCAGGTAACTTTCTGCTATCACTTGCTAATTTCTCCTCAATAAACCCTCTCTGACTTCCTTGCTGTTCCTTGATTACACCAAGTCCACTCCTGTCTCAGAGGCTTGGCACCTGCTGCTCCCTCCATCTGGAAATCTCTCAGGGTAGCCCATGTCTCCCTCCATTCCACTTTTCTTCCTCCTCAAAGAGGCCATTCCTGACTTCCCTGCCAATCTCTATCCCCTTCACCTGACTTGAACTTTTCAGGGTGCTGATTACCACCAAACATACTGCATATTTCCCTGCTCACCAGATCTATTGATAGGACTAGAGACTTTGCTTTTGTACTCCTGTGCTTGGAATGTGACTGGTGCACAGCAGGCATTAAATAACTAAATATTTGTTGAATAAAAGAATGTGTCAATAAATGCATATCTATAGAGTGTATAGCACTGGTGGGAAGGTGAACAATGGCCATTTTTGAACAGAGAGAAAAACAGAGAAATAAAGGTCTAAGATGAGGGAGGCAGCAAATGGATTCCACAAAAAACCAAGCAAATCTCTCTCTATACATGCCAAACAGAAAATTTAAAAATTGTAGATGAAAGTGAAATTTGGAGCTTTCATATCTAAGGTATGGCACTTGGTTGTCTTTAGTGATGTCTAAAAGTGGAGGCTCTATGAGATATTTCTGAAACATATTTCAAAGATACCAACCCTTGAATTGGACTCTTGGGATTCAGTTTCTACCAGCTGCCTTGACCTGACTTCATGAACTCACCTGGACGGCTCTGACTCGGGACTTCTCCCTTTCCTATCCATGGTTCTTCTCCTTGCTCCAACTGGAATATCAGCTCAGGTTTGGTGACACAGTGCCCTGTTATGGGAAATGACAGGGGACTTGGCAATGTTTTTTAGGGTTCAGGCCCTTTGAGGAATCAGAAGGGAGAAGCTTTAGAAGCTGAACAACGATGGAGCCCTCGTCGAAAAAGACTCTTTCACTGGGGAGGTGAGAATGCAATATTCTTTCAAATTTCTTAAAAGGATCTTTTAATCCAAATTCTCAAGCTGAAAACTCATAATATTCTACATCGATTTGGTTCCTAAGAAAGGAAGTGCATGCTGTTGGAAGTTGCATGGGGCTGTGCTTACCTAGGGACAACAGGTTCCTGTAGTTCTCCAGCATCACGTCCCTGTACAGGTGCCTCTGAGCAGAGTCCAGCAGCTGCCACTCATCCCAGGTGAAGGCCACAGATATATCCTCAAACGACACTGACCCCTGTAATAGCCCAATCCTGCTCAGTCTGAAGTGCTCAAGACCGAAGGGCTTGAGAAATATAGCTGAGAACTAATCCTACTGTGTTCACCGCTAAGAGTTTATCAGGCAATATTACAAGGGATGTCTATGTACTTGTGGGAAAAACAGAAATCATAACAGAAATACTCTGTCTGCTACCATGCTTGTTTATTAATTCATAAAGCAATCTGAGTTCCTCTGCCTGCCTAGAACTGTTTTGGTTTTGGAGGACGCCAGGAGAATAAGACACTGGTCCTGTTCTTAAGGCATTTACAGACTGATGAGGTGCATTTCTACAGAAACAGACATGTGCACGAGTGAATTATGGAGCCATGAGAAACTGTGTGGGCAGAGTGAGGTCACAGAGGGGAGAGAGGTTACATTTCTTTGTGTGTTTTTTCAGATTATGCTTCATTGAGGAGATAAAAATGTGGTTGCACACTAACAGTGAGTTTTGTGTGAATAAGAGGCAACAGTATACAAGCAAAGATATAGACACATTAAAAACGCACATTTGGTTAAGGGAATTACAAGTAGTATGTGATAGAATAAGGTTGGAGGCTTTGATGAGACATAGAACGGTAGGAGGTATTTAGTGGTCAGACATGGAGAAATTTTGGACTTTCCTCTATAGACCAGTGGCCTCCAAATACGTGGTCTCCCATCAATAAGAGTTACTGGGTATTTCTCCAGGTTTTCAGGCTCCATCCTCAGTGGGGGGCATGCAGCAGGCAGCCAATCAATGATTCTCTCTCATCATTGATGTTTCTATCATTCTCTCTCTCTCTCCCTTCCTCTCTGAAATCAATAAAAAAATATTTTTAAAAAAGTTACTGGGTATTTCTTATAAACTAAATGCCCGGTGCACAAAAATTTGGGCACTTGTTGGGTTCCTTAGCCCAGCCTGTGACCTCTTGCAGTCTGGGACCCTTGGGGGATGTCCATCTGCTGGCTTACGCTCACTCTCCTGGGGGATTGAGCCTAAGCTGGCAGTCAGACATCCCTCTGGCAGTCCAGGAGCCCTCAGAGGATGTCCACTTGCCAGCGGGGAGCAGGCCTAACATGCAGTCAGACGACCTTAGTGCTGTTGAGGTGGGGGAGGCTCCCACCACCACCGCTGTTCTAGCAGCTGTCAGCCTGGCTTGTGGCTGAGCAGAGCTCCCCCGTGTGAGAGCGCACTGACCACCAGGGGGCAGCTCCTGCATTAAGTGTCTTCCCCCTGGTGGTCAATGTGTGTCATAGTGACCAGTTACTCCCAGTCGTTCTGTTGTTAGGGTCAATTTGCATATTACCCTTCTATTATATACTAGATGTCTATGACTCTCCACCCATACACCAAAAGTAAAGCTTAACTTTTCTGAGCTTTTTAGATACAAAAGAAACATAAAGGTGCCTTGTAGTACTTTATTTACATGCCACATAAGACTCGATTGTGCAGTTCTCTGGGGCCAACATGGCTGCTTTGGAGATTGCTTCTGAGGACGATGGGACCATGCAAACAAGTGAAACAGTCAGAATTATAACCTGAAAGTCGTGTTCTAGAAGCCGAGTGCAAGGTGTTTCAAAGCTGTGGTTCTCAATCAGATGTAATTTTGCCACTCACAGAGGAGGCAATGTCTGGAGACATTTCTGGTTGTCACAACTGAGGAAAGGGTGTTCCTGGTATATGGTGGGTAGAGTCCAGAGATACTACTAAATATCCTACAATGCATAGGCCAGCCTCTACAGCAAGACGTATCTGGTCTGAATGGTGTGGCTCAGTGGTTCACTGGTCACTGGTTCAATTCCTGGTCAGGGCACATGCCCAGGTTGCAGGGTGTACAGGAGGCAGCTGATGGGTGATGTTTCTCTCTCATTAATGTTTCTATCTCTTTATCCCTCTCCCTTCCTGTCTCTCTCTAAAAATCAATAAAAACATGTTGTTTTTTAAAAAAATAATTATTTGGCCTAAAATATTGATAGTGTTGAAGGTTAAGAAAGCCTGTTTCCAAGAGAAGTCAGAGAGGAAGGTAATAGACTATGAAAAGAGATGACCACCTACTTTAACATAGCAGCAAAAGGATTTAGAAGTGGGAGCTGATTCTAAATGCAATTAGTAATTGTTTACGGAGTGAGGGGGGTGGGAAGGAGAGTAGTCCCAGGTAAGCGCCAGAGCAGCTGGTTCAATGCTGATGCCAGATACTGAGACTGGCAAAACAGGAGAGGGAGCAGATTGGGCAGAAGGAGAGGGAGCTGACTCCTGGGCATGTTATACTGAAGGTGTCCGTGGCACTCACAGGTGGAGATGTTGAGGTGACAGTTAGGGCTCAGGAGACAGGTGTAGGGTTAGGACATATTTTTAGAAACCAGGAACATCTCAGTGGTAGCAGAAGCCAACCAAACAGGGACCTTGCTGACGAAGAGCATGTAGACCAAGGGCACAGAGCCTGGGGGCAGCAGGGCGAGGCCAGGGGGCCTGGTGACTACGAAGGAACAGGAACCAGGAGTTAGCAGCTGTATCTGCAGCATCTAGAACAGTCCTGGTCTGGTCCACTGTGGTGCCCCAAAAGCAGCAGTCAAATAAATGAAGAGTGTCTGGTGGTGACAATTTCAAGAATAAGTGCTGTCCTAACTTGATGCAATGGGCTGGACACACACCACACACACACACACACACACACACACACACACACACACACACACACACACACACACACAATCTCCTCTGCCTCTGAAACTGCAGCAAGGAGAGACATGAAAACACTACTATGTGTATCAGAACAGAGGCGTGTTGGGAAAGAGGATGGCAGCAAGTGAGAAATGCTGACTAGCTTCTGGAAGATGTAGAGAAGGAAGGAGATAGTGGTAGCACTGTGCTCACCCCTTAATACGGAGTGTGGCAAAGTCTCACAGGGCCGGGCGAGACCTCCCAGCTCAGGAACTTGAGTACACGTGGGGCTGCAGAAGAGGGAGCAGAAGTGGCAGAAGGACTGCCTCCTCTCAGGTGGTTCCTTCCCTGCTCAGGGATCGCTGAGGGTGAACACTCAGGAGGCCAGGTCTCCATTAAAGGCAGGGAACTGCCTCCACGTGTTTGCATGAACTTGGCAACCCAAGAGATAATCAGAGTACTGTGCTGAGCACCCTGATACGGTCACAGCTATTCTTTTAAGGCAACTCTAGGGAAACAGACTAATACGCTCAGGCAAGGCACTGCCCCGTTTGGCAGGGGGAACAGGGTCCCCTCAAGCTTTGTCCCCCTCTCTACAGACTAAAGAGAAGCCTGGCTGCACACATGCCCCAACTATTCACGTGGAAGACCCCGAGTCATCCTTTCATTCCAGTGAAAAGCTTGCCAAGGAAACAGGCCTCTGGTTGCCAAGTAACACACATCAGCTGCCCAAATTGATATAATGAGGGTTTTACCTTTCTTTTCACGCAGAAGACAAAAAAGGCCTCAATGTAGGAGGAAAAACAACAATCTGAAGAAGAAGCCTCCAAGAACAGACTTGAAGACTGTTAAACAAATTTCCTGTCAATAAAACTCAGCAGCCTGAAAGGTAGGTACTGAGAACAGACTGAAGACTATGAAAACAAGTTTAAGTCCCCCATCAAAGAGAATAACTTTAAAGAATTCCAATAGATGTTCCCAAATTGATGAAAGAGTCTTCTATGAAATGAGAAAAGTGAGATATGAAAAAGGAAGTCCACAGACACTAAATATTTTATTACTGACTTATGAAAACAGAAAAACAAAACTCTCAGGAGAAGGCTTGAAAACAAAATCATACAGGTGACAAAAATGAGCAAATCTCTCAACACATAGAACAAAAATAAAAACACACAGAAAAA
>PVJC01011473.1:0-22850 GCA_004026665.1 Murina feae | reverse complement strand
ACCTAAGTAGGGTTGCCAGTTAAGTTTGAACTTCAGATAAGCAACAAATAAGTTTTCAGTATATGCGTGTCCCATGCAGCATATACTGTGTTATATATGCCCTGTGTCTTCTCTGGCAGCCCTGCACCTAAGCCATCTCTCAAGCTCTTGAGCAAGTTGAAGCATAAACAGATGATAACTTACAACAAACAGTGCGTGGAAATCTTGCAGTGAGTGTGGCCAAACGTCTAACACTGTATCCTTAGAACTATTCCAGCCACAAGCTCTTAAAAAGTTACTTAAACCTGTTACTTATATCCTTCAAAAAGGGGCATAGTAAAAGTACCTACCTAGAAGAGATCAACCAAAGGACTTGTATGCATGCATGTAAGCATAAGCGATGGGTGTGGACAACAGGGGGTGAGGGCAGGAGTGGGGGGATGAGAGGACATTGGGGGGATAAGGACACATTCGTAATATCTTAATCAATAAAGGAAAAAAAGTACCTACCTAAACAAAATAGACAAAACAAAAAGTAAAAAAAAAAACACACACAAAAAAACCTACCTCATAACATTAGAATTATCTGAGATAATCCAGGTAAGAAAATTAACAGTGACTAGAACATAATAAGCAGCCATAAACTGTAGGTAAATACTATAACTGGCCAATTATTATTATTTTGTCATTTTGCCTTCAACCTTGGGACTGCAAAAATAATCAGAAAATGGATGCTAAAGTTTAAATAATTCTTATCCAAGTAGTGAAAAGGTGTGATGCGACTGTTAACTAAAAACTCCCCAAATAATATTTATTATATTAAAAAAGAGAGAAAAAAGAAAAGCATTAGATTATTTCCACAAAGCTTGAGATGAGGGAGGAGCCTATCTTATTTAGATGGTACCATAAAACCATTCCTGATGCTGAGAGAAACATGTTTACATCTGTGCTAAACACACCAAAGGTAATCAATAGTAGAATAACAAGGAAATTTAGACCTTGGCAACTACTTGAAGGTTAAGAAAGGCAAGGAAAATAATAATGCAGGAAATGATAGAAATAAAGAAAAACAATTGATAAGAAAATATGTTTACTGAAAATGCAAAGGAACGCTTAGATTTCACAGGAAGAAAACTGGTAATAAGTAAACAACTCACCTCAGATGTATTCATCTTCTTCTGCCCCCGGAAGAGTGTGGAGAACCGTGAAGACAGAGCTGGAGAAAGGGCAGGAGAAAAGATGTCATGGGAACTACGGTCTACCTTGAAGTCCTCATGGCTCTGTCCTGAAAGCCACATGGATTAGTGCCACAGTGCAGGGAGGGGGTGGGGGTGGGGTGGGGGTGGAATGACTCTGACCTTCAGAAAGGGCAGGTATGTCGAGGACCCTCTTGCAACCCTGGTCTAACCAGGAGGAGCTCAGAGAGGCAGGCTTTCCATTGGGGAGAGTACATATTGTTTCTTATTAGTTTCTTATAAGGTATAACCTCCCTCGATTCAATAGCTGACAAATACACAACAAGGCAAAGTCCAACGAAGAAAGACCTGGTTACATGCTACCCTTTTGGTCCATTATGAAACATGTGACATTCTGAATTATTTTGATATTTGGGATTTACTTTAAAACAATCCAGTAGAGGAAGATGCAAGGTGGGGAGTGTGTGTATGTGTCTGTCTGTCTGTTGGGGGAGTATAGACAGGTGGAATAAAATGGCTCCTATTTTGAAAATTGCTGAAGCTGTGACAAGTATATGGGAGTCATTATAGAGTTTTCTTTATTTTGTATGTTTTAAATATTTCCATTAAAAATGTAGAAGATGACACAACAACAAAAACCTGATAGAAATCTGCTCATGTACTTTTATACTGATGTTTTTAACTCCTTGTGGTTAAAGAATTCATGGGAACCTCTGACAACAGGAATGGGGGTGCTTTAAGAAAAAAAAATTTTTTTGGGAGGAAGATTTGTTCTCTTTAGTTTGCAGTGTCTCCAAAGGACCTTTCATTAAGACACTTGCTTTGCTTTAACTGAGATACGGTGGACAAAACCGTGGCTTGGGATTCACAGTGAGGGTGCTCCTTTTAGTTCTGCCATAAATGAGTAATGTGAATGGAGATAATAATCCAGGTGTGATAACATTACTGATACTGACAATAGTTGTATATGGTTCACTATGTAATAGCATTGTTCTGAGTACTTTATATGTGTTTCCCTGTTTATTCCTTAAAATAAAGCAAGATGTAGGTGCTCTTACTACTCCAATTTTATAGAGGAAGTTGCGGGGCAGAACGTTAGAGTAACATGGTGGAGCCAGGCTCTGAGCCCTGGCAGTCTGGCTCCAGAAACCTGTACTTAACCCTATGCCGACGACGCCCTCAGGCCCCATATTGTTCAGTTTTAAAATGAGGCAGGATTATAGAACCTTTGCAACCCCTTCCTGTGCTCCTCTGAAGGCAGGCATGGCAGGGGGGTAGCATAGCCCTAAATCCCAGATGAGGCGATGTGCATGGTTTAAGGGCTGGGCAGGGTCCCGGGAGAGGGATGAGAGAATTGATTCGGGGAGGGTTCTCTGGGAGGCGTGGAGTCAGTGTCTCCCGGGCCCCTCCCAGGCCATGTCCTCCTCATCCTGTCCACAGGGTTTCCCCTTCCCAGGAAGCCTGCCTATTGCCCCATCCTCAGCCCAGCTGACCGCTCTCTTGGGAAAGTGGGCCCTTGCTCTCACTGACTGACAACAGCAACAAACCCCAGGACCAGTTCTCTGCGCCTGGACCACCTCAGGGCAGAGGAGGAGGAACTGCTCTGAGCAAGCGAACACAGACCCTGCTTGCTCCTTGGATCTCTGCCCTGGTGCCCATCTGGGGAGGGTGGGGATCCCCCAGGTGGGAATTCTGCTCCTGGTGTTCGCACCCTCGTTCCTCCCAACAGCTGTGTGCTCAGGGAAATGTGGACCTGGCCAGAAGGGGTAAATGCAAATAGCTGGAGTCTTCAGCCCTGGCCCGCTGTCTCTTGAAATTCACCATCCCCTACAACAGTTCCCATGACGTGGTCCCAGACCAGCAGCCTCCACCTGGGAACCTGATAGACATGCAATTTCTTGGGTCCCTCCCTAGACTTACTGACCCAGAAACTCTGGGGCTGGGACCAGGCGCTGTTGGGTTTTAACAAGCCCTCCAGGTGACTCTGATGCATGCTGGGAACCACTGCCAGAAAGTGACTGAGGGGTCTGTAAGCTGCTGAGGCCACAGGGCAGACTGACAATGAAGGAAGAGTCTAGAAGGCTCGATTGTGCAGTAACCCGAGGCGTCTGCACAGAAACCAAGAATCCTCAAGAGGCTCTGAGGGAAGACCCAGTCATCACACCTCCAGGCTCTTCCCTGTGGCTCCAGGGAAGCTCCCTCGACTGATGCTGTGAAGGATGTGCTGCCGGACGTGGAGATCAAGCCGTTTGAGGATCCCACCCCAGCCCCTTCCATGACCGGCCATGAAACGTCACCTGCAGACTCTCGGCTCACTGCCTGGTTAAAATGGGGTGAGCAACACCGATTTTACAGGGCGTCTTTAGAACAGATAATACACGTCACGAAAAGAACAGTGGAAAAGGCAATACCATGTCCCAGGTGAATGTCGGGACCTGTGCTGAGTGCTCGACAGGTGCCACCTTGTCCACGCCTCAGATCAACGCTGAGCCAGGTTTTAGAGATGACTTCATTTTGCTGATGGAGAAACCGAGTCTTAAAGGCTCATCATTTTGCCCATGGAGACTCGGTGGCAAGGCTAGAATTGGCACCACCTGGTGTTCAGACTCGAACTCTTGAGTCAGCCTGCTAGACCGCAGACCCACCCCCTGCCCTCAGCCCGCAGGCGTATCACCCCTGCTACAAGGAGGAGTCTCATCTGCAGGGTGCGGTGGATTTGATTCCCTAATGAGTGGTTCGAGGAGGCCCTGGAAACCAGTCCCTGAACACGTGGATGCCTTTTCTCAGCGCACTTTATTCTGACCAGGACACCCATGTCCACATCCCCTTCCTGGAACCTGCAGGTTCGCAGCTGAGCTGCTCTGTCGCTTGGCTTCCTCTAGGGGCAAATGCAGAGCGGACCCGGGAACCAGAGCTGGAGGGTGTCCATCTGCACGGGACGCGCGCAGTTTTCGGCCTCCACCAGGCGTGGGCACACACCTGACCAAGCAACCCTCCAACGAGGCTCTCACCTGCGGTGCACATCCTTCGTGCGGGGCCAGCCAGCGAGCGACGCGTGCACGGGAGGCTGCGCCGGGGTCTGGGCATCCGCCCGCCGCGCGAAGCTGGGACCAGGCAGCGGGCGAACAATGAGGAGGAACTGCACATGCGCAGAAGGAGCTGCGAGGACCAGTTCTCTGCGCCTCCTGCCAGGAATCCATCAAATTCAGGACTCCGTTTCCCACAAGTCTCCGGAGCCCCCTCCTTAGGGACAGGCGTTAGAAGTCCCGCCTTATTTGGTGAACTGGGTGATTGGTTTTCCAAAAGCATCTCTACTTTTCCTGGGAGCCCTGGTCCCGCCAAAACCCTCGGGATCTGAAACTGGCTTCACTTACAACCAGTGTCACTTTGATTCAAAGGTACTTTGAGAAGGACAGATGTATGTCAGGCGTACGTATCACGTGTGAAAACATAAATATTTAAACTACTAAAAACTACAGGCCAGCGATATAGTGAAAGGTTAATACCCACCACCAGCAAGTTTTCTCCAAGGGATGCAAGCAATATCTCCAAACTGGATTTCAAAAGTGACGCTCTAAAACCAGGTAAAACACCACGTACACGAAACGCAGAGGAAGATCTGATCAAAGGCAAACAGGTTCCTCTCCCAGGAATGACTGTGAGATGATACTTTCATTAAACTAGGATCTGGAAAGTTCAGTGTGTTGTTTTGATCTTTACATTAAACATGCGGTTAATCGTTTTCTTACCCCTTTTGCCTTTTCATTTTGAAAATTTTCAAATGTACAGAAAAGTTACAGGAATGATTCATTCTGAATAAAACACCCGAATAAACTGTTTATTTAGATTCACAGTTGTTAATATTTTGCCACTTTTGCTCCCACCCTCCCTCCCTCCCACCCTCCCTCCAACTAGATTCAGGCTACACATTTCTTGGCATAATATAAAGGCCGTTATGTTTTCAGTAAATCACACCAGATCAGTTTCATTCTCATGATGTCACTATATCAACTGTTTCTCTTATGCCAATGATAGTAATAGGAAACAAGTCCCATTCAGAGTAGCATTCAATGTTTAGGGCTAGATTAACAAAAATTGGGCAGAATTTACACAAAATAAATGATGTGAATGGAGACATGTACTGTTTTCCTATTTTGCTATTTAGCAAGACACGACATTCTTCAACAAAATCCAGTCAAAACCTTAGTAAGCCGAGTGATGTGACTTCTTTATTTTTTGTTTTATTTTACTTTATTTAACAGAACACATCTAAATTTCATCTGGGAGGAGGAGGAGGAGAAGGAGGAGGAGGAGGGGAAGGAGGGGGGGGGGGAAGAAGAAGAAGAACAATAATAATAAACGACAGGATAACAGCCAGGTCTAAAAAATATCAGTATTTTCTATAATACATGAATATGTATAATATTAATATAAAATTGAAAAGATTGCCTCTAGCTCCTTAGAAGTACAGACACAAACCCAAGAGTTCATAAGAATTTAGAGTATGATGAAGGGGGATTTCTAAGTGGGGGGAGGGGAGAAATGAGATGGGCAGGAAACCATGTTAGGAAACTAGAGGTAATGGGTGGAGAGGGGACAAACATGCCTCTCGGTCGGACACATTAGAACATAAATTTCATGTGGATTCTTGATTTGACATCTTATATTAAACCACCAAGAACCCAGACGAAACATAAAATAATTTTATTATTCAGTCTCTGGGTAGGGATAGCAAGCTGTCAAACCATAAAAGAAAGGACTGCCAGATTTTACTCTAGAAAAATTTAAAACCTTACTTCCAGGGGGAAAAAAATCAAGTAAAAATCACTTGGAAAATATATTTGTTAAGTATGTGAAAGAAATGGTTTATTGACTTCATTTAATTATGTCTTACACTTTTATAAGAAGATCACACTACCATAAAAATGATCTATGGATACAAAGGGGAAAGTAATAAAAGAAAAAATGCAAATGAGGAATAAATATATGAAAGCAACTCATAAACTACAAATAAAAAATGCAATTTTTTTTGGCTTTACCATTGGCAAAGATTATAAAGAAAAATGATATCCAAGGTGGGCATAAGTTTGGGAAGAATTCAGTCTCATAAATTTCTATTTGGAAAATAATTTATAAAACAATTTAGAGGCCACTCTACCAAGACTTAAAAAGAGCATGCACTGCAATGTAGCAATTCTGTTATTAGAAATATGACCTAAGAAAATAATTCTCCAAAGATACATGTATAAGTACATTTCTTATAACTTATATTAACACACTGTCAAAAATATAAATGTAAAGAAAAAAAAGAATAGCTTGTAGAAATCTGTAAGGTGAGGCATCAGGTAACCATTAAAAATTATAATACAGAGATATATTAATATGGTGGAGAGTTTAAAATATGTTCTCAAATAAAACACTCTTTACACAGGAATATAAGGCATTTATTTATTTATTTATTTATCTATCTATTTATTTGGTAAAGACCATACATGTGTCCTAAGGGTATAAAAACAAATATAAAAACCAAATGCAAGAACAAAATTGAGCCAAAAAAAATTAAAAAATATTTTATTCTCACACATAACAGTAGAACAGTCTATGCAAAGATTTTCTTTATAAAGACCAGCAAGAATTCAAAACATGCATCATTCAATACTAATATCCACATAAGAATCTAATCTAATAAAAGAGTAACATTGAAATTGACCGTTTCTACGGGATGCCTAAGCCACACCCACCAGCCAATCAGAGTGGCTGTATGCAAATTAACCCAGCCAAGATGGAGGCAGGCAGTCACGGAGCTAGAGTAAACAGCAGGCTTCCATTGCACCAGGAGTAAACTGTCTGCCTAGGCCGGCTGGGCTTCTCCCAGCTCAGACAACATAGTTACAATTATAGAAGCCACGGAGCTGAATCAAACAGCAGGCTTCTGTTGCACCAGTGATGGAGGAAACTGTCTGCCTAGGCCGGATGGGCGCATCTACTAAGGCAACATTCTTTCAATTATAGAAGCCACGGAGATGAAGCCAACAGGAGGCTTCGTTACCTGCCTAGGTCTTGGCTTAAACCAACAGTTTCAATTATAGAAGATAAATAAACCCCAGAAACCTGCTTCCAGCCAGCCTTGCTGGAATGTTGGGTCAATGGGAGCTGTGGGCAGCCTGAAAGCCTGAAAACAGCCCTCAGCCCATCACCCAGGCTGGCCACACCCCAATGGGGTGAGAGTCCACACTGGGGGGCTTGGCCAGCCTGCAAACAGCCATCAGCCCCTCACCCAGGCTGGCCAGGCATGCCAGCAGGTGGACATCCCCAGAGGGGTCCCAGACTGCGAGAGGGCACAGGCTGGGCTGAGGGACCTCCCGAGCACACAAATTTTTTGTGCACCGGGCCCCTAGTAGACATATAAGAGGAAAGGTGTGTTCTCAGGGAGCATAGATTTGCATCTATTGTGGAATACATCTGCTCTAATACTGCCTTTTTAATGTTCTCAGCATTAGCTCTGATGTTGTATGGAGTTCGTCACTAAATTAACTGCACAGTGCAGTGTGGTGTTTGTTTAAGCGTCTTTGTAGTATATTATAACATCTAATTTCCATTTCAACATAATTGGTCTTCGTGAATTTGTAATACTCCCCTAAAAGCACTACTATTTAATGAATGTTTTGATGAGACTAGTATAGTAATTAAAATATATTAAATTTTAATAACAGGGAATGTCAAAGCTACAAAATCATTCAAAAATATTCTAAAGCATTAGTAACAGTGTGCTTAATCAAGGACACTAACAGTCCTGGGCTTGACTGCTAAAATGGGTACATTTTAGCTCATTTGCTAAGGTGATACAGTCAAATCGCAATAACATGTAGTTCACATTTAGTGTGCTTTTCTGCTATAAGTTATGTGGTTCCTTACAATTTTAGAAATTAAAAAAAAAGTGTAGACACTAACAACATATGTGGTCCTAGACAAGTCATGTACTGATTCTCCCCTAATTTTATTGTTATTTTAAGGAAGGGGTAAAATTTAGGCAACTTGCAAAGTTCACTCCAGTACTATCTTTCAGTTCTTCTGTAGTTCTTCTGTAGAAAAGAGAAAATCTTTTCTTCCTATTGGCCATAATTAAGGGGAAAATATCAGTCAGGTCTGGTAATATTTATGGTATGGGACCAGCCCAGAATCTGGGAAAAAGAAAATGGAGTTGGTGTGTAGTTTAGGGAGGAGTTTGTGAAGTTAGTGAACTATTATTCCAAGATCAAATTTTTAAACATCCTACAATCTTATATAATAAAAGGCTAATATGCAAATCAACTGAACAGCAGAATAACTGACACTGTGATGCGCAGTGACCACCAGAGGCAGACACTCAATGCAGGAGCTGCCCCTTGGTGGTCAGTGTGATCCCATAGGGGGAGCACTGCTCAGCCAGAAGCTGGGCTCATGGCTGGTGAGCACAGTGGCCGTGGTGGGAGCTTCTCCCGCCTCCGTGGCAGTGCTAAGGATATCCAACTGCTGGCTTAGTGGGGAGTGGGCCTAAGCCGACAGTGGGATGTCCCCCGAGGGCTCCTGGACTGCAAGAGGGTGCAGGCTGGGCTGTGGGACTCCCCTGAGTGCACGAATTTTGTGCATCAGGCCTCTAGTAAAGTATATTTCCTATAGAACCTGTCCCCCTTTGCCCTGGCTTACCTTTCCTCTCTCAAGGTTTGGCTGCAGCTTCTACTGTAACATAATATTTGATGGCTCATGGATGTGGTGAACTAGCTTAGTTCACTGTAAGCAGGAGAATCAATAATGGCTTCATGCCCAGCTATCTAGGATCTAATTCTTCTAGGGATTCTTTTTACTCGGCCCTCAAAGGTCTCAGGTTAGCTAGGGTGCTCTCCGAAGTACTCAGAGAGCCATCTCCTTCTTCCTTCTCTTGAGCTCATGTTCCAGTGAATCTTGGACCTGGGCCTAGGCGGTCAGATGAACTTGATCCACAACCTCTAATTTGGGCCACAAACTAAACCTTCATCTGAGCTATAAATTCTAAAATGCTGCTGAGTTAGAGAGGTAAGGAAAAACTCAGAATCCTCACACCTGACCCCACATAGAACGATTAATTCAATATTTTCTCCACAATGAGTAGGCATGGGGTCACAGCTATACTAAGGATACTATGATGCAGACATGCTTTCATTCTTTTAGGCACAAGCATATATTAAACAGATAAAATTTGGAGTAAAATATCTGTTTGAATGTCAGTAATTCTATTCACTAGCTATATGACTTTCATTTCACATCTATGAGACTTCCTTTAGATATTTATTAAAATACGTATTTAAGCCCTAACTTCATAGCTTGTCAAAGCTGAGATACTTGAAGAGGCTTGTGAGAATAATACTAACATTGATTGGATGTACTAGGCAAAGTGCACAGAATTACCTGGGAACCTTGTTAAAATGCAGGTTTTTATTCCGCTAATGTGGGTAGGGCCTAAAATTCTGCATTTCTAGAATGTCAATAGAGATAGAAGTTACAAACACTGAAAATACTGAAGTTGAAGAGTACTATAACGGAAGTGACTATTTCCCCAGAAGAGCTCAGCACTAGATTGGCTGGAACAAATTCCATATGGAAAAAAAATTACAGAGAATTCCACACCTACAGACATCATGACCAAAATGTTGAAAGCCAAAGACAGAGAAAATACTGAAATCAGCACAAGAGAAAAATGGCCTATCACATACAAGAACAATATAATTTGCAGCTGATTATTCAAAAACAATGGAGTACAGAAGGAAGGGAATTATACTTTCAGAATGCTGAGAGAAAAAGACTTTCCACCAAGACTTACCTATTATTTCTGGGAAGTATTCAGGCTTTCTAGATTTTCTCCCCTGAATTTAAATTTTTTCTTTTATTCTTAGGCTTATAGTTAGTAAAGAGCAGTATTTTTATTTTACATTTGTCTTAAACTTAGTATTTCTTTTAAATCCAATCAGGAGCTTTCTAAATTATTCATAGACTCCCCATTTTTCTTTTTGTCTTTGCCTGTATTATTCTTCTATTTATGCCACTTACTGTATCCATACTCGGTAGTTCTACTTTATTTTTAGTTACGTCCTGATTGTGTTTTATGTTAGCAATTTCTCATCCATCCATTTGAGACTAGAGTAACATTATCCATTGTTAGGATGCAGGCCTAGTAACAGGATACTATGCTAATTACATTTTTTTTTGTTGGTGGTGGAAAGTCTTACATTTACTTTTTATTTTTGTGATTTACTTTGTTTCATCTCATAAAACACAAACCAAACATATTTTTCTAGCCACCGAATAAATCCAAATAAAAATATCAATGATGAAACAGTATCAGATTAACAAAAATATAAAATATAGATAGAACGTAGAACCTATGGTTGTAGAAATTGTGATAGCTCTGATATACCTATATACATATGAGAGTTTAGAATACAAATTGATAAGAACTTACTTGAGTTTTGTGCTTTAAAATGTGGCAAACGTGTAATTGTGATTTCTCTTTGAAAAAGCCAAATTCTATGACTATAAATTCATAAAAATCTACACACAAGTTAGTGAATCATTCTTTAAATCAACAAATGGGCACAATCAAAATTCTTTGTAATAAATCAATGGGTAAGTCTGGTATGGCACTCTAATTGTTAGTATTCAAGTAGCATTAATATCAATGTGCTATATTTATATTTAACCCCATAGTAACTCATTAAAATCTGTGGTTAAAAGCAAAACTTGAAAGTAAAACCCCAATTAATACTTTGTCTATTAAGCATAACATTGTTTTAAGTGTAAAATTTTAAATAGGTAATTCTTACTGAAAAAAACATTTATTAGTTCAGAGAAAGAATTATGTCAGTGCCTTCTTACTATTTATAAAAACATTGATGTTGCTTTTATTTTATTTTATTTTTTTAAAAAATATATTTTATTGGTTTATTACAGAGAGGAAGGGAGAGGGATAGAAAGTTAGAAACATCAATGAGAGAGAAATATTGATCAGCTGCCTTCTGCACACCCCCCACTGGGGATGTGCCCGCAACCAAGGTACATGCCCTTGACCGGAATTGAACCTGGGACCCTTGAGTCCACAGGCTGACGCTTTATCCAGTGAGCCAAACCAGGTAGGGCGAATGTTGCTTTTAAAGGATGCCTTTAAAATGCACAGCTGCACTCTTTCCCTCCATACACTGCCACTTCTCAATGACATGCTGCCACCTCCCTAACCGACAGCCTCGTATCCTAGTATTGTTCACACACTCACACACACATATAATAATTCATTGTGGTTTATATTATGGTGTGACAGTCTGTCTCCCCATTAATATGCCAACCATGTTGGATTTTTTCCTCCTGACATGAATGAATCCATTAGTGCCTTCAGACAGAGCTCACACTTGAATGGACAGCAAAGACTTTATGCTGTAATACAAAGCCACGTGATGGCTATAGGATGGCATTCAGTCACATCTCACACTTTACTTGACATAAGAAAACTCATACAGTAGAGAACATACAAATATGATGTGTATGCAAAAGCACCGAGGCACCCTTTATTGTTTACTACTCTCCAAAATACTCTGGCATTAAGTAACTCTTTGGATGTAATGATTGTGGAAATGCTTTTACCAGAGCTTCGAAGCTTATGCAACAGCAGAAAAAACACACAGGACTAAAACTACACATGTGTGATGCATGTGACAAGGCCTTAGATTTTATTCATTTCTTACTACACAGCAAAGAATTCACACTGGAGAGAAACATGTTCAGTGTGATGAACGTGGAAAGGACTTTAGCCAACAGGCAATCCTGAAATGACACAGAAATTAAATACTCCAGGAAAACAATACCTTTGACAACGTTTCAAAGCTTATTGAACACTGGAAAACTTATACTGAACCAACAGTATACAAATTTGGTGAAAAATGCTTTAAGTTATATTCACAATTTAGTAAATACCAGAGAACTCATATTGAAGAGAAATCCTTCAAATATGACCTATGTGGAAAGGACTTTAGCCAAGAAGAAGTCCTGAAACAGCATTAAAAATCAACACTGGAGAGAAAGTTTTTCCTTGTCGTCTGTGTGGACATGATTTTAGCAGTCACTGATTTTTATCCAGCATGAAAGAACTCATACTGGAGAAAAGCCATATAGATGTAGCTAGTGTGACAAAAACCTTCAGAAATGCAACTAATCTTAGCTGTCATAAAAGGACATATTCACAAGTTAAAACTCTTGTAATCAGTGTAAAAAAAACTTTTAAAAGAAGGCCAGACTTTGTTCAACATCAGAAAACCCAAAGAAATAGAATTTCTAAAGCTATGTTAATAATGAATAGATCTCCAGGTATCACATCTTCTTTACTAAACACCAGAGGATTCATCCAGAGAGATCCTGTCCATAGCTAAATATCTTCCTGTAGTGATTATAATATTCAACTGTCCTTCATCAAATTTAATACTATATGAAAACTTAAAAATAAAATGAGCATGTAAAATTTAAGAACATACTTGGCAAGGAAACAGCATTATATGACTACAGGTGTATATTCTACTTTACTTGGTGTATGTCCGTGATTCTTGGAACTATCCACCAGAAAAATAACTGCGAATATTCAGCCTAGGATTTGAAATAAGCCAAAGCATTGCTTTTATCATATTCCCTATATTGAGAGTAGCAAGCTAAGAAGAATAATGAAATTAAAACACTTAATTTTATTTAGATTATTTATTTATTGAAATAAAATTGTAAATTAGATCATGAACAAACTTTTTAAAACAAATAAAGGCAACATGTTAAATGACAAAAAGATTTTGTGAGGAAAATTGTACACCCAATACAAGTAGACATAAATAAGTAATGTGAACTCTATATTTCTGGGATTAAAATCATTGAAGAAAATTCCTGTATGCAGAGACAAAAAAAGGTGACTAATTTGCTTCTTAATTTTGAACCGAAAACTTACCGAGTGATTGGTGATGGGTATTGACATCTGTAATATAAATGAAAATGTTCAGGATGATAGAATGCTTCTACTTTTTTGTCTGAATGGCGGTAACATCTGTGACATCTGGTCTCATAGAATTACCATTAATCTCCTTAGATATATCTAGAGAAAAATGATGTTGTTGACTTATTACAACATAGAGCTGTTAGAATTCAAATGACAGGAAAGGAAACAGAAACAACACCTGAATATAAGATCAAAGGAACTTGTTCTGAAAAGCTGGGATTGCAAATAGGCCATCATTAGACTTGGCAGAGTAATTGGTCCCTCATTTTTAAAAAGCCAGAACTAATCTCCTTCTATCCCTACATATTGCCATGTTTACTTGGGGCCTTCCCTAACTGTGAGCCAATCTCAGCCTGTGAATTAAGTTTTGCATTTAACTGTTTAAGAAGTAAAGAAGCAGAAAGGCATCCATTATGGAATTTTGGTTGTTCAAAGACATCTTGATCAAAGAACTCCAGGGAAAATCATTTTATGTTTAATTTTCCCAATTTTTAATATATCCCTTTATAAATAATTTACTACATCGAATATCACAGTGTTTTCAAAACAATAAAATTATAGTCGTGAATGATTTTACACATTTATCTTGGCATATCTGAATATTACAGTATTATACACATGTCTAGTTTTATTTCAATGTTTTTGTCATTAAATCCTTCATATTAGAAACCCATGGTCACCTTTTTGAGGCGCTATTAAGTTATTATCCAATAAAGTGGGAAACTGAGATTTTAGGAGAATGGATTTCAGATTCTAGTTTCATTACTAAGAATTGGGGACCTACACCACGTCACCTAACCTATATGTTCCAACATTTCCTCTAAAAGTAACATTGTTCTCTCACTAGAACTTCTTACGTCAGAGTTTACAATACTTGCTTGCTCACCTCCATGCTTGGTGCCTCTGCCCTAGTCCCTCCCCTGTCATCCATGACTTGGATATTTGTAAGAAGCACAGACTTCAAACTTTATCTGAGCAGTTCCTTTCCTTCATTCTCTCCAGTTCCCCTTTTCACTCCCTGTAAAACACGGTTGCAGCCTTTCCCGGGTTTCACACGCCACTTTCACCTGCCTGCCGTGCTTTCTCTTTCACGGAAACGCAGATGGTGAACTCAGGCAGCCCCACACAATCTGACCTTCGACCCTCCGTTTTCAACCTCATCTCCATCTCGACGTCTTTATTTTTAACTCTTCCATTGGAGAAAGACTTTCCCTCTTGTTTTCCACTGGAATAGCTAGAACTCTCACACGGATAAACGTAGATGTGAGGAACGTGGATTTATTTCCCATGAATTTCCAACACGAGCTCTCATTTTCCTACTGTAATAAGATGCAATCTGATCACTTCCAGGACAACTCCACCCAACTCAGGAAGTGCTTGTTTAAAACAGTCCCTAATGTTGTTAGTTGGTTGAGAGATTTAATTCCCAGCACCATGTGGTGCTGGCACGTTCTCTCCCTCAAAAGCCCTCTCCCTTTCCTCCTGTCTTGTCTCAGAATTAGGTGTTTCCTTCATGAGGGCTGAATGAGAAACAAAAGAACAGGGAAAGATGACTGAGGCCTGGGTGGTGTCCACTGGGCCTGGCTGGCCCCTGCCTGGGCGTCTCACCCTGCTTGGGCTTCCGTCCTGCCACAGCGTTCGGTCCCCCTGGCCTTTGGGCACAAAGGAGCATCTGGACCTGACATCTCTCCTTCATCATGGCCTCTGGTCTGGGCATCCATGCCCTGTGTCCACCTCATCCTCACCCAGGCCGTTCTCCGTCTCTGGGGCAGTTCCCCTTTGTCCCTGCACCACATCCCCCCAAACCGAGTGACTTAGAACAACACAAGTTCCTAGCCTTACAGTTCTGGAGGGAAGGATTCTGAAATGGGGTCTATGGGGCTAGAAGTCAATGGCAGGGCTGTGTGCCTTCTGGAGGGTCTAGGGAGAACCTGTGTCCTTACCATCTCCAGCGTCCGCTCCTTCCCTTTCGGTCCCCTTTTGTCACGTGACGTCCTTGCTTCCCTCGTGGAAGGCCCTTTTGGTTACATGAGGCCCACCTGGACAATTCAGGCTAATGCCCCATCTCAGGGTCCTTAACTCAAACCTGCAAAGGCCCTTCGGTCATGGAAAGTAACAGATTCACAGGTTCTGGTAATTAGGACATGGACCTCTTTGGGGGAGTCATTATTTCGCCTGCCACACACTTCTGTCACTCCCAGCCCATCTGGGGCAATCGCACATGCTGGACTCCCCATGTCACCGATGGGCATGGAAAGCAGAGGTGCTATTTCACACCATCTCCCTGCCCAAATCACCCAACTGCCTCGCCTCCTCCCTTGCATCTGTCTGGTCTCCTCCTTGCAGCTGCCTCTTGTGGGTGAAGGGCATCACGTGAGACCTCTCTTTCCAAGATTCAAGTGTGCAGTAAGTGCACAAGCCCCTCTGGAGTGTGCATCACATGACCTCACGATCGGGTATACAGTAGGCGTGAATAAAGAGCACTCGAATCCTTGACTAGACAATCCTGCATCTCCCAATCCTTCCCGTTCCCACCAAACTCAAGCCCAAAGGGCGAGAGCCTGCGGGCAGTGGCTGGCCTTGATGAGGCAACGAGAAGGTCCTGCCTCTGATGATCTGGGCTCCACATAAGCAGGCTCAGCTGCGTGCGGGCTTGTTGGCCGTGTTGGGGCTGACCTGGATGAGAGGGTGAGTCCGTGCTCTGTCACACTGGGTAGTGGAGGGAATGTTTTTCAGGGCAGATCTGGGTAGAGGCCTGTATACCTGAAACCCCAGTTGCAGCAGCATCCCCTGTGGGCTCCTGTGGGGCTCAGGAGGAAAGGGGAGCCTGGGGCCGAGGCTCAGTGGCTGCGGGGTGGGGTGGGGTGAGAGGTTGGGGCGGTCAATCTCATCTACCTCTCCCTCAATTTTAAGGTGAGACTTCTCGGAACTCTGCCTTCCTCTGAGAACAGAAGCGGGAGGAGGAGAAAATGGCTCTTTCATTTCTAAGGGTGATATCGCAGGTGAGTTGCTTGCTTATGATTTTCCTCCTAAAATACCGATTTGGAGGGCCTGCGATGGTTTTCTCTTTGGGGCTGTAAGGGAGAATCTGATCCAGGCCTCTATCCCAGCTCCTGGGGTTTGCTGGCACTCTTTGCCACTGCTTGGCTGGAGGATGTGTTATCCCCATCTCTGCTTCATCCTCACCTGGCCTTCTTCCTATGTCTCTCCACATAGTTCAGTGGTTCTCAACCTTCTGGCCTTTTAAATACAGTTCCTGATGCTGTGACCCAACCATAAAATTATTTTCGTTGCTACTTCATAACTAATGTTGCTACTGTTATGAATCATAATGTAAATATCTGATATGCAGGATGGTCTTAGGCGGTCCCTGTGAGAGGGTCGTTCGACCCCCAAAGGGGTCATGACCCCCAGGTTGAGAAGCGCTGACATAGTTGTTCCTCTGTGCATGTCTGCCTCTGTGTCCAAATTTCCCCTTTAGAGGTCCCATAGGAGTGGGACTCACCCTGATAATCTCCTTTTAACTTGGTTACTTCTGTAAAAAGAGATTCAAGTAGTGTCACATACTGAGGTACTGGGGGTTAGGACTTCAATGTACCCTTTTTCAGGGGCTGTTATGAATCCATACAGATTGATACAGATTTATCAAAGCTTGTTATTTCTTCTGGAAGAGAGAAGTCACTGTTCATTCAATGTTTTCAAGTCTGAGTGGATAAGTTTATCTCTGCCCATATATATATAAAATATAAAATAATATATAATATATATAATATATATATAATATATATATTATTTCAACAGAGGAAGAGAGAGGGAGACGGCAGGCAGGGGGAGGGAGGGGGATAGAAACATCAATGATGAGAAACACCGATCGGCTGCCTCCTGCATGTTCCCTACTGGGGATCGAGCTGAAAACCCAGGCATGTGCCCCGACTAGGAATTAAACCATGACCTCCTGGTTCATGGATCAACGCTCTACCACTGAGCCACATCGGCCGGGCTCTGCCTTCCTTTTCAAAGAACTTCCGCACTGATAATAGAACTTGTATGTGGCCTCCCCCTTCTCCCCTCTGGCTGTGCTGGAATCCTGCTTTCCTACTTGCACTGTGTGACCTCCAAAGACTTCTGTGTGACCCCCACGTGTGGCCCTATGCAGGCAGGCACAGGCCCAGTGTCAGCTAGGGGCGGAAGGGAAACGCTCACACCGGTGGTTAGGGCTCTTCTGTAGCACCTGCTCACCAAGCCCCAGCTGTGCTGGAAGGAAACTCCGAACTCTAATATCCTCCCTCTCCATCCAGCAAGACCCTGCTTTCCGCTGGGGTTCCATGTCCCTGCACTGTCTGTAGAAATGCCATCAAAGGCAATTCCAGGATAATGTGCGCTTTTATCATGTCAAGGGTCATAGCCCTACACAGATTGCTTTCCAGGGCATAAAGATGGTGATTTGTAAGCTTATCTGGCTTTTTGAGTTCTTCACGGGGAGAGGGTAACTCGGAGCAACCACTCCATTATCGCTAGAACCAGAAGTGGCCATCCTTGCATTTAACGTGCAGTTTAAATTTACTTGGTTTTTAAAGGCATCTTGTGATGCCTCAGCCTGTATCATCCCTGTCAATCTACACTGGATGGAAGCTAACAAGTGATATTAATTGGGGCTCTCCAGAGAGACAAACACCGACAGGACACACACACGATTCGTTATAAGGAACTGACTCACATAATGACAGGGGCTGAGAGCCTCCAGGTCTGCAGGCAACAAGCTGGAGACCCAGGAGAGAGGGGTGTAGTTCTAGTCCAAGTCTGACAGCCCGAGGGCCAAGGGTGTTGGCTTCAGCTTGAAGACTGGCAGGCTCGGGACTCGAGAAGGGTGATGTTTCCTTCCCCGTCTGAAGGCAGGAACAGCTGAGGTCCCAGCCCAGCAGCCAGGCCGGGGGCGCTCCCTCCTCGGTTCACCTGGGTGGGATCCCAGCTTTAGGTTCAGTCCTCATCCCACAGACAGCAGCTTCACCCCATTGGCTCCTCAGCCAAGCACGTACAAGTGCATGTTTCTTTAGCTATGGCTTTAAAAAAAGAAAAAAGAGGAGAGGTAATTTTGCCTTCCCAAACTCTATGAGGCGAAAGTATATTTTTTAGAGTTTCCACTTTCCATTATAGTTTTTTAAAAAATAAATTTTACTGATTTTTTTACAAAGAGGAAGGGAGAGGGCTAGAGAGCCAGACACATCAATGAGAGAGAAACATCGATTAGCTGCCTCCTGCACACCTCCCACTGGGAATGTGCCCGCCAGCAAGGTACATGCCCTTGACGGGAATCGAACCTGGGACCCTTAGTCCGCAGGCCGACGCTCTATCAACTGAGCCAAACCAGTCGGGCCCTTTATAGTTTTTGACGACACTTTCTAACGTATCCTTATACTGTTTCCCTCCCAATTATGCCCAACTCGAAAGATATCACAGGGCCACGTGGAAGCATGTGCACATATAAAGTATAAAATGCTATTTCAGGAGTCAGTGAAGTTTGGAGATGTGGCTGTGGTCTTTTCTCCGGACCAGTGGGCTCAGCTGAGCCCTGAAGAGAAAAAACTGTATACGGATGTGATGCTGGAAAGCTGTGATTACTTCGTGTCGCTGGGTAAGATCTTCCCTTGTTAGTTTAAAGCTACCCATGATATTTTTCCTTCTGTGTGAATTACCTGCCAAGCCCCTGAAAATGCCTGACTGCACTTCAACTCAGTATTTCTGGGAAAAGTATTGGAGCTGTGTGATGTTAGGAAAGGGCATTTTCATCTTGCGAGGACTCAAGTTTTATATTCTCCGCTGCCTCCCAAACCATCACAACTCCCAAACTGTACGTTTAAGACCATTGTGTGCCTACGAAACAGGTGGGGACTGTTAGAATGTAGATGTCCTTTTAAATTCCCCCCCCCCCCCTTTTAAACAAAAACAGTGCTTTAGAAGTTCCTGGGAAATTTTGAGGTGAGATTCATCACCGCCAAAAGTGTGGGTCTACATTCTGTAATAACTGCAGCATGCTCAAAGTTACTTGTTTTCCTTAGGACACTGGTCTTACAAGGCAGAAGTGATATCCTCTTTGAAGCGAGGGGAACTGCCCGGGATGTTGGAGAAAGAGGTGACAGGTCCTCCATGCCCAGGTAATTGACAAACAATAAGCAGGTGGAAGCGATCACAGCTCACACCCCAGCTGGTCAGAGCAACCTGGACCCCCGAGGTAACTGGAGAGGAGCTCTCCCCATAGGCCTCCGAAGAAATCTTATTTTTACCCCATATTCCACTCTTCCCTGTGCCCCTTTTGTTATGCCTCCCATCTCAGGACACTAAATATTGTGCCGCTAAATTTTTAAAATTAATATTACTACACGAAGGGACAGAAATATGAATAGCTGGTCAAATAATTTATCAGTGATTAAAATGGATCAGTGGGTTAGCTAGAAAAGTGTCATGAAAAACCTTGCTTTTTTCTTTCCAGGAAAGAGTTATAGAGAGGGATTTTTAAAATCTAGATTAGATAAAATAGGTATATTAGAGCTAAAATAACAAACCAGGCCCTAGCCAGTTGCTCAGAGGTTAGAGTGTGGGCTCGCTGACTGAAGGATTCTGGGTTTGATTCTGGTCAAGGGCTGGTACCCCGGTTGCAGGCTCAATCCCCAACCTGGGTCAGGGTGCATGCTGGAGGCAAACAAGTCATGTGTCTTTCTCTCACTGATGTTTCTCTTTGTGTCTCTCCCCTCCCTTCTGTTCACTCTAAACAATCTATTGGAAAAAATATCCTCTGGTGAAGATTACCTACCAACCAACCAACCAACCAACCAACCAGAAAAGCAATACAATTTGCCATCTAACTGGAGAAAGATGACATGCCCGTCATTAACAGAAAGTAGAAATTGCAATGATCATCTAGGGATTTCATAGAAAGGTGTGTTTCAGGGCACAATTGAGAAGACAGCTCATTAACAGACTCCTGAAAGTCAAGGGATGAAAAGGTGATGTTTAGTTTGGGTCATTATCAGATCTGAAGAGTAGAATAGGATGCTGTAGGCATTTGGGGCAGTAGTCCTGGAATCCAGAAAGAAATTCAAAGGTTGTATCAGAATTGTCCACAAGAATTCCAAGTACACCTGAGCCTTCTTATTCTTTTTTTAAAAAAAATATTTTTATTGACTTCAGAGAGGAAGGGAGAGAAACATCAATTTGCTGCCTCCTGCATGCCTCACACTGGGGATTGAGCCCCACAACCTGAGCATGTAACCTGACTGGGAATTGAACTGAGACCTTCTGGTTCATAGATTGACACTCAACCACTGAGCCACCACAGCTGGGCTTACTCTTTTAAAAACTTAATAAGCTAGCCCAAACTCCTCTTCCACCTGCTAATTCACCTATATATATAAAAGGCTATATGCCAAGTGTCCCTCCCACTGTCTGACCAGTTGCTATGATGCGCAATGACCACTAGGGGTAAATGCTCAATGCAGGAGCTGCCGTGAAGTGCACTTGCCATTTACAGAGAAATGGCACTGTGGACCTGGCGTCCACTAAGCAATGCTCAGCTTCCCCCAAGTGGGACACAGGCCCTGCCACTACCCCAGAGAAAAACCCCACAAAAATGCAGCCAACGCTGCCAAGACCCCATGGTGCAAAATGTGGCCCACAGCCCAGCCCAGCCCAGAAAGGGTCACTGTGGGTGCTGAGTAATGATGTCACATAGCAACACCCAGCTTCCTCTACCTAGCAACTAGCCTGCTTGCAGTTTCTTTAGCCCAGGAACACAACTTGCTTTATAGTCAGGTGTAAATATTTGTGAAGCATTTTCCCGTGCTTCATCTCATTTGATCCTCACATAAGTCCTGGGTAGGTAGATAGGAGACTCCGTAGAATCCTATTTTCTTTTTATTAGCCAGAAAAAGGAGATTTAGAAAGCTTAGAAACCTGACCTGACTGAAAAGAAGTAAGAATGGTGGACCTTGAAAATCCAAGTTTTCTCACTGCACAGAATATAGTCCAACACTGCTGCAGTTAAATATTTTACCCTTTGTTCTCCCTGCGTGATCTATAGTAATAATCTGCTTCATGTTGATATTTACTGCTGTGTTGATGACAATTACCTGAAAGAGGAGTTCGCGCTGGAAAAAGTTTAGCAAATCAGAAAGCCGGTCTAATTAAGCAAGTCTATTCTATATCTATAAAAGGCTAAGCTGATTCGCGCATGTGCGATACATATAACGCTCTCGCTGGCGCCATCGCATGTGTCATGTGTGTGTGTTTCGATCTGTCATGGTCAGTTTTGAATTTGGTTGACACTTCTATTATAGAGAAAGGGCGAATAGCGATATTAAAATATTTCTTCTAATCAATTTCCTTTCAATGTGCACGAATCCGTGTACTGGGCCACTAGTCTATACAGATGAGTCATCTTCTGAACCTTTATTTCATTAATGTGTTTGTCTCTTTTTCTTAGCCTTTCATTCTTTGTGCACTTCTGCATATTTTATATCAAGTTGTGATCACTTTCATATTTACTATATTTTCTTACTCTCTCCACTGCCTTGTGGTTTCAGAAAACAAATCTGTTTGCATTCTGTTCTGTTTTGTTTCATACATAAATATACATCTATTCAAATAAAATAAATTAGACTGTTTATGCTGGCGATGTGATGGTGAGAGGGCTGGAAATTGGGTACAGAGAACTCAATCATATTGTTTAGCTGCTAGCCAATTATCACTGTTCTATTTAAGACTCCATCATTATTTTATATTCCCTTAATCTGGACCCCATGATCTCATTCTTCTCCCTGCCCTATGGCAGCCAGTGTAATATCTTCTCTATATTGTTAAATATGCACATGCCAATGATCAAATGATCAGTGATCAAATATACTGTTTTATATATACAAATGCATTTTATAAATTGTTTCACAAAACATTCCCGTTGCCTTTGCACCTTTGTCAAAAAAACAAGTCATCTAAATGTGTTCATAATATTCCCTTACTCTTTTATTTTTTTTCTTTTCTTTTTTTTTAAATAAATCTTTATTGTTCAGATTATTACAGATGTTCCTTTTTTTTTAAAACCCCCATAGCTCCCCTCCACCTGGTCCCCCCCTCCCCACCCCGTGCCCTTACCCCCACCCCTGTCTTCGTCCATAGATGTAAGATTTTTGTTCAGTCTCTTCCCATACCCCTCACACCCCCTTCCCCCTGAGAATTGTCAGTCCATTCCCTTTCTATGCCCTTACTTCTATTCTATTCACCAGTTTATTCTGTTCACCAGATATTTCTATTGGCTTAATTGTTATATTTCCTGGTTGATAGGTATTTGTTGTCCCTTTGTTGTTCATAGTTTTTATCTTTACCTGTTTCTTCTTCTTCCTCTTCTCAGAGAATGTCCTTCAATATTTCAGCTAATCCTGGGTTGGTGGTGATAAACTCCTTTAGTTTTTCCTTGTCTGTGAAGCTCTTCATCTTACCATCAATTTTACATGATAGCTTTGCTGGATAGAGTAATCTTGGTTGTAGGTTCTTGCTATTCATCACTTTGAATATTTCTTGCCACTCCCTTCTGGCCTGCATGGTTTCTGTTGAGAAATCAGCTGACAGTCATATGGGTACTCCCTTGTAGGTGA
>PVJC01011472.1:0-41518 GCA_004026665.1 Murina feae | reverse complement strand
TAGAATTGGTAATATTGATAGTATAATAAATAATGTACACACATAGAATTTGTGGGGGAAACAAAGTTGAATAAGGCACTGTCCATGCCAGTATAAAAATTGCAGACTACAAGGGAAATTAAGATGTGCACATGGTAATTACAATACTAGATAGAATCTGATGAGTGATCCATAAGAAACAAAGTCTAGCAGGATAGAGGACAGAGGAGTTAATTTCCAGCAGAGGGGATCAGTAAAGTCTGTGTGGCTGAGTTTGATATATCTTTCAACAGAATAGAACTGTGTTTACACAGTATCTGTTCCATCATCTCCCCCAGTCTTCTTCCCCTGGAGATTAAATGAACAAAAATCCTTCTTTTTAATACCTAAAAATTGAGGTTTAGAAAGTCAAATTTGCATCTTGTTTGGGCTACTAACTTAAAGTGATTAAGTTATGTTTTCCAATTTATGTTTCTGGACAAGAACAGGGGATGGGTAGTTCTGTGCAAACAGAAAACTGCGGCTGCCAAGCACCAGAGGCATATGCATGAGTGTAACACCAGGAGAGCAGCCAAGGCCCCACTTGGGCTTCTTCTATTGTTTGTCTAAAGTGGATGTTTTTCCAAGCAAACTGCACTGTCTTCCAAAAGGAGATCCATCATACTTGTCTTTGTGGTTGCAGAGCAGTAATCAGAATGATGGGGTGATGGGTGCTTGGGCCAAAGGAAAAGATGCTCCAGCTCGGAGGGTCCTCCTTTGCCAGGTCCTTTTCAAGAACAAAGACATCTTTGGAATGAAAATGTAATGGCTGACCTTGAGGGAACCCATCCCCAGGGTTTGACTCTCAGGGAGTTTCAGACACTTGGGAAACCCAACACAGCTGGAGAGCTTTCACCCAGAAAAGACAGTGTAGAACCACTTTACATTTGTCCAGTGATGTAAAGACTTCTCAAACTCTAGAGCATTAACTCATATATTGGGAATGTGGGTGATTCTGGATATATATCCAGATTTCCATCCCCTGCAAATATATGCACTCCTAACTGCACCAAGACTATTGTTGAGTATTTTTTTTTGAAAGTTAGAACTGTAAATTCCTTGAAATTTCAGCCAAAATACATACCTATCCTTAAAAGCTCATTTTTAAAACCTTTTACTAGCTCTATATTTGAAATTATGATTTCTGTTTTGCATTGTCTCAACATGCTTGACTGTTTTCAAATGACCAAATCTGAGTCAAGTGCAGACTTTTAAGTACTTGCTTCATACCATTACCTATAGAATACCTCCAGGGTGCGGAGTGCACCAGCACTATTCCTTCTTCACTGAACCCTCATCCAACTTCACTCAAGGCTCACTTGGACAGGTTAATCTCAGGCATCATCTCCTCCAGCTGCTCTTACCACTGTTTCAATAGATTCCTTATCCCACCTCTTTCCTCATTTTCCTTGCAATTCTAGAAGAGGATTATGCTTATGTCTCCAGAAATATTGTCCTCCATTCCTACTTTAATTGTGAGTCTCTTCTTCCCAGAGAGAGGTCTGCCTCTTAATCCTATATTCTCTCCCAGACAGCACCTTATCCAGCTCTTCTCCCCTGGACCTAGAACATATACCTGTATCTGTCTATTTCTTAAAAGGTTATAATCTTATCATTATCATCTATCATTTATTGATGACCATATGCCAGGCACTGTGCTAAGCACTTTATTTTATTATTTCACTTAACTCTCAAAATAATATTACAAATTGAAAAAAAATATTTCTGTCTTTGCAAGCTAACCTTCAAAGCTTGGATTGAAGCTTGGGATGGGTTGTCTAATTCTACTGTTTGGTTATTTTATCCAATCCTCTCTTTTTACTATGATCTGCTTTCTGTTTTCATGTCAGTCTTTTAAAACCATCCCTACAGTGTCTCCAGATAAAGTTGACCCTCTTCCCCAAACATACCCCTTTATCCCTACATATCTTTGGAACACTTCACATTCCAATAACCCATTTCTCTTTGATTACTGCCTTATAAATGCACACAAGGTTTGTTTCTAGACCCTTCATTCTATACAGATTCTATTGGGGTATTAATATTCTTCAATGGTTGAATTCTCTCTGAAGATATTTGACCTGTCACTCGGGCCCAAGCACTATTTCACACTTCTCTTCAACCCAATAAGACACCATTTGCCAAAGGTTGTACACAAATATCTTTACATACTTCTATGTTTATGTGCATGAATGTTAGAAAAACATGTATATTGTCCATCAAATTTAAGATTCCATGAATATTTCTGCTCAGGAACTATTTAGGATTTAAAAATGATTGATCACAGAACTATTAAGTAAATAAGAATGTGATTATACACAGAGAGAGAATAAAACTTGTGACAGTAACATTCAAATTATGAAAACTATTGTAGAACATTTTGTTCGGTTGTCAAGAAAGAAACGGCCCCTCATTCCTAATTATCTTCCCCTCTGTCTGTCTCTAAATTCTTGTACCTTTCTTTGTATACTCAACGACATCCTCTAACTTCTTAGTCATTGAAATAATCCACATCTCTCTATTTTCTTCATTCTCTTTGTCCAGTCTGTCTCCAAATTTTGCCAGACCTCCTGCACTCACATTTTTCCTGTTTCCTTTCTGTTTCTTTCTGATTTTATTTCTTTTTTGGAATTGAATTTATTGGAGGAGACATCAGTTAATAAAATGGCACAGGCTTTAAGATGGAATAAAATAGGATAAAATAAAATGTGTAAATATGTAAGAATCTTTGTGGTTTTTGTGTTGTGGATGAAAGGGGGCCACATGCTAACCTGACCCACTCCGGGAGGCTTGTGTGGCAGCCTTGCTTTGCAAGCTCAGAGACCTAAAGTGACCACCAAGGACGTTCTGAAATTAAAAATCTTTTAAAAGTGAAAAGCAGTTTATAGTGCGTAGTTGTGTCCCTAACAAAGATCAACTTTCTGCAATCACATTTTAATCCCTTAGCCAAAACCCTAGTTAACAAGTTATTCAAACACACACACACACACACACACACACACACATAAACACACACAACCTGTTTTTCAGCAAAAATTCTTCTAAAGCCATTTTAAATTTTATGCCAAGTAAAAGCAAAAATTTGTAGCTGCATATATAACTGTTGTTTCCTTCCTAATTTCTAGTGCCATTGAAATTGGAAGAAGGCCATTTACAGAAGGGCTCAAAGCTAGAGAGGCAAGTTTGCAGGGTAAGACTGTTTTAACCTCTGACAGTAATATCAGAACGAGGGAGACAGTTACTCTTTCCCAAATGCATGCCCTCAGCTATTTTGCCAGTGCCTGCCTCCATCACAACTGTTGTCCACATCTGTCACCCACATCTGTCTCCTGAGTGACCTCTCACTGCAACCATTATCCTCTGCAATCAGTTCAATGAAGTTTAGCCTCAGAATTCCCATACCAGTTCCTCCATACCCAATCCTCTACCAAATGTGGTTATCATGTCCTCTGGAATTCCTACCTCATTGGCTGTCCACTTTTCTAAACTTGTTTCCTCTCTCCCCGTGATTTATTTATCTGACATGATTTATCCCACAGTTCTCAGAGAAGACTGCTTCTACCTGTACTGTGTGCCAAGACTCACCACCTCTCTATCTAGAACTTCAGGCTATCATTTGGTTCCACAATCACTCAGCAAACTCCGTTGAAGTATACCCTGTCTATTCACACCATCTTCTTCATGAATTTCAGATTTCTACCAATCACCTCATCCATGCTCATACTCCTAAGTGCTGCTAGAACCTGGTTGAGTTGTCCTTTTCATCTTAGTAAAGGCCACTGCCTTCGATGACTTTAAGGTTCAGCATCCAGAACTTTTCTTATTCTTCTTAATCCTTCTGTCTCAAGACACAGCTGACTCAAACCTCCTTAAATCCAAGTCCTCCTTTGCCTGCTGATTATTCTGACACTAATTATTCTGATTCTTCCCTTTTTACTCCAAACACTGTGTCTCTATCTTCTTCTCTAGTCCTTCTTTCTTCTCTGTTCCCTAAAAAACTGTGTCCTCTATGATTCTGTTCTTATTTCTGTTTTTATGCTCACCCTCTAGAAATCTCATTTACTCCAATAAATCAAACCTGCTAAAACTCTACACTGTTAAATCTGTAATTCTGACACCTTTACAAAGCTTGATGGTCAATTTAATCTGCTTGGTGAGCAGTTCACCCTATATGTATTTTTGGCATCACAATATAAAATTCCTCTCTCCTCTTGGTTTCCCTATTTCTATTAGTGGTACATTTTCCAGTCATACAACTTCAAAAACTGCTGCTTCTTTTCTCTCTGTGGACACATCTATACATTCCTGTCAATTGGTTTCTTGTTTTACCTTTCAACTGGTCTCTTTTCTTTTATTGTAAGGTAAATATTATTATTCCTATAAGGGGAATATCATCATCTTCATTTTACAAGCACAAGTTTAGAGGTTAAGTATTTTTCCCAGTGTTACATATCCTGTAAGCAACAGTGGGACAGGATTAAAATTCAGGTCAGTCTTAGGCAAGAACCTGGGCTTTCCCTCCCATCAAACTATTTCTTGAAAATAAGAATAATATAAAATATGTGTGATTAGAAATAAATGTTTGCCCTAACTAGTTTGGCTCAGTGGATAGAGTGTCAGCCTGTGGACTCAAGGGTCCCAGGTTCGATTCCAGTCAAGGGCATGTACCTTGGTTGGGGCACATCCCCAGTAAGGAGTGTGTAGGAGACAGCTGATCAATGATTCTCACTGATGTTTCTAACTCTCTATCCCTCTCCCTTCCTCTCTGTAAAAAAAATCAATAAAATATATTTTTTAAAAAAGAAAGAAATGTTTCTACTCTTTATCATTCTTTTTTATAAAAGCCTATATTATCCTTGACTTTATGCCTAACTCTGTGAAGCATAAAGTCAAGGGTAATATTCATTTCTGCCAACATCTGAGGGTGGACATGGCAAAAAGGAGAGATGGCACAAAATATCTGAACATACTAAATATGCCTGAGTATTAGGCAGAGTTTCCCCTGTTAATATTATCTCTTTAAAAAAGAGTCATCTCTCACTCTGGCCAGTGTGGCTATGAAATTTCGTTCTGTAGACCGAAAGGAGGTCATAGGTTCGATGCCTGGTCAGGGCACATACCCAGACTGCATGTTTGACACCCGGTCAGGTATATCCGGCCAAGAACAGACTATTTTATAGCCATCTCTGCTCTTTTTATTGTTATTCCAACTGCAAAAGTTTCAAGATTCTCTCTCTCTCTCCCTCTCTGAAATAAATAAGAACATATCCTTGAGTAAGGATTTAAAAAAAGAGAGTCATCTCATATTGAGTATTTGCCAAGTACCTTGTATCATGGGGATGCTCTCTCAATTACTTTATTTTGAACACACACACAGAAAAACACCACTGGGTGGTGGCAGGATCCATTAGTTTGAAATAGCCTCAATCAATGCTAGTTTTGGGAGCTTGTATGAGTTACTGATATGAGCAACTTTTTAAAAAGAAAAAATACCATAGATTTAGTCATTAGTTTTGGATATTTGACTATTTCCCATGTTGCATACCAGACTTTCAAGGTTCACTTAGGAAGTTCTATTTGGGGTCTAGGAGAGGTTTTTAAATTTTCTATTATGCAAACAAGGGGGTACATGTGGATGGGATAAAAGTTGTAGTACAGTATTACACACTCAGATTAAAAAATGAAATAGAAGAGATAACAATAGGCTCTGGAAAAATGTATGAGGTGATTCGTAAAACAGCTCCAGTGAGGACGTTTCTGCTGCATCTTGGCTATCTTCAAGGTTCATGCGAAGAGCTCAAGTAAAAGTTGTCAGCTGTGAACTCAAAAATATTGGTTCTAAAATAATGTATCAGTATATTTAAGATGTGATTGCAAGTAAATATGTGAGATTGGATTAATAAAGAGCATTGGTAAACACTTAACTCATTAATATTCATTATACTTATCATATTTCAGGTAGCCAAAAGGTTTATTTGGAGATTATATTACAAAAAAAACAACAAACAACAAAAAACAAGAACAGTGTCTCGCTGTACATTGAGGTTGGCTTTAGTTTGGGCGTTCATGGGGTGCATGACTGCACGCAATGTTGGTGTAGGAAGGTTTAGGTGGATGGACAACTGGCTGAGGGACTGGCTCAGGATAAAAGACTGATAATATATTTTCTTAAAATTTTACAGCAATATCATAAGCGCGTCCTTTACTAAGAAAGATTGGTTCACTCTGATCTAGAGGAATTTTAGTTCATTTTGTTCTATTCCCAGAACTGCGAGTGCTCACTGGATATTACCATTGATAGGGTGTGCCATGAGGCTGTTGACGCAGCATCTTTCTCATTTGTTACATAACACAAAAGAGTGGAATCTGGAAAACACAAAAGGTGAAGAAATGTTCAGCATAATCGAGTCACGTGTGATACGTATTTAACCCTGTCTGCAAGTTCCTTCAGCATTTGTTGAAACCCACTGTTGAGCTTTTTCCTAGCTAAAAAGCCTTCTTTTGTGGAGCAATTTCGATGTATAGTCACATTTTGAACTGTCGCCAGCTAAAATTCTTGCATTAGGCTCATGGCTGTCTGTTCCACCAAGACAAATAAGAACTGGCCCAGCCCCTCACTTGAGTGCATTGTTCATGGTGCTGAGCAGTGACTTTCCGTATCTGCCTGTCTTTGCGCTCACCCCAGGAGGAAGGGTGAGCCTGGTTCGTTGAGTTCTCATTTCTCACAAAGCAGCAACATCTGGAGGGCTGAGCAGCTTGTTGGCAGGTCCAGCCCGAAGGAATTCAGCCATGGTTCCGATTGGCTCTTATCAGTAGGTGTCACTAAAGACAGCTACAGAGACAGAAAAATAAATAGGCCAATTAAGCAATGCCAAGAACAGACTATTTTATAGCCATCTCTGCTCTTTTTATTGTTATTCCAACTGCAGAAGTTTCAAGATTCAAATTATTCTCTGGCTTCTTCTTTTCCCTGCTGCAAATGAACATGTTTCCATTTTCCAAGTGCCTTGCTTTTGAGTTAGAGAGTGGGACATTTAATTAATAAATGTTCTTTATGGTGCCTGATGTAGTGCGTGAGCAAAATGAAAACAGATGGAGATTAACTGTAACACTTTGTTGCAATGAAGCTCCAGCCACCTGTTCATTGGCACACAGGCTAATGAATGCGTCAAACACCCCTTTCTCTCTGCACCCTGAGCCACTCGGCACATGATGTACACACATCCCACCCAGCCATGCCCGTGTGTCCCCAGAGGATGCAAGTGTGGGGACCTCAGAGTGAGATCACACTTTCTGAGGAGGTCAAAGGGGAACACCCAGGCCTCTTTCTAGAGAGCGGCCGTACCTATTCGCAATGGCCACCATGCTCACAGGCTTCCTTTTAAGGTGGCTGACACTTTCCCACTATCAAAGGTATAAGCCAACTGGCGAGCTTTAGATTTGATTTTCAAATCCAAGAAAATTCATACGTATGCGAACAGTTCACTGATATTCTGCATTGGCAGATATCTCTTATACATTCACCCGTAGTTATCTGAGGAAAAAACAGTTGGTAACCATTCAAACCATGAATTCTGTTTGCAAAATTGACTGTGAACAGTACAAGGGCATGGATTCCAATGCCAGCACGATGTGTAGGACATGGTAGGCATCCAGGCAATGTTCATCAAATGAATGAAGCATTTGCTAACTCAGAATATCAGTCAAGTGTTCTTCGGGAATCAAATATATGGCCTCTGCCACCCATTCTGTATGTTAAATTTGCATGCAGTTTGGTGGATCTTTCATGCTTTCTGGTTTCAGGTATAGCCCAACTGCCTCGGTAGGTAGATCTTTACGGCTAAAGACCAAACCAAATGACTTTTAATTCCAAATTACTTCGATTATGAATGTAAAAACAAGTAATCCTCATCATCATCATCATCACAGCTGTCACTTACTGAGTACTTACGCTGTGCCAGACTGAGTTCTAGAAATTATTTCGTGTAATCTCACCACAATCTTATGAGATAGATGTGATTATTATCTCTATTTTACTTACAAGAAAACTGGGACCTAACCTCATTAAGTTATTTGTTTAAGGGGACACCGCTAGGAAACTGAAGAGCCAGGTTCAAAACAGGTTTGCTGACCCTAAACTGTTCTTTTAACCAAGTACTTTACTGTCTCTCTTCTAACATGCAACTATTATTAATAAATCTTCATAAAGAGGATGGAGGGTATTTTGGGGAGAGGAAAGAGAGAGTAATTTACATTGGGATTTATTGCTGGGATTTTGGTGTTTAATATATGCTGAGGAAAAAGGGTATTGCTTGTTTCCATGGCTAAAGATTATTTATATTCACAGCACTGTCATCTAATCTCCATGTTCAACAATTAATAACTAGTGGCCCTAATTTTCACCATGAACATTCTTCTCTGGCATCTTTCTGCAATTTTAGACTCTCAAGTCCAAGTTACATGATGTCACTTTTATTTATTGGATATAATTACTAAATTATAAAGGCCATAAATCCACATTCTTGTATTCTCCAAGTTACATGATGTCATTTTCCTTTATTGGGTATAATTACTAAATTATAAATGTCATAAATCCATATTCTTGCATTCTCCAAAAATTGTTCTGTGAATTGTTCAATTCATAGAACTCAGACCCACTAGCCCAAGATTCTCCCACCTCCACAGTTCCTCTACAGAGACCTCTGCAATACGAATGTCAAAAGATTAACATTTCCAAATCTAAAGGAATACATATCCAGCTTAAAAAAAAAACTGGTGGCCCTGACTGGTTTGGCACAGTGGGTAGAGCATCGGCCTGCAGACTCAAGGGTCCCAGGTTAGATTCCAGTCAAGGGCATGTACCTTGGTTGTGGGCACATACCCAGTTGGAGGGTGTGCAGGAGGCAGCTGATCAATGTTCCTCTCTCATCGATGTTTCTAACTCTGTATCCATCTCCCTTCCTCTCTGTAAAAAAATCAATAAAATATAAAAAAAAAACTGGTGAAGGTATTGCTTACCCATTTAAACAGACTTCATTATTCATAGACAACCAAAATATTTATTTTTTATGAGTTTGTGTTTCAGAAATATTTTCTCTTCTACCAAGGCATAACATGTCCAGAACAGACGGACATACACAATCGCATTTCAAAGAATATTGCTTATCTATCATCCCAGCTGAAGAACATCCTTGTGGAATTTTATTTGTTACAGGCCTGTACTCAAAAAGCTATCTTTAGAAGTTAATCCACATGTAAGAGTCCTCCTGATGGCAAGTGAGAGAACAGCATTTAGTGGGTGGTTATCATCCTTTTTGTCAAGATCTGTGATGTGCGTTATCCAGATGAATCCAAATATAGGAAGTGATTCAGTGAAAGTATGTTTGTTAGTAATAACAACAATTTAGAACAAGCTTTAGTAGGACCCCTTAATCCTTAAAGATTCATTTACAAAACCCAAATCTACAAATATCAAAGAACTAATAAGAAGACTAGGATACTGTCTTGTACTACAAAGAAGACAAAAATAAATAATATTATTTTTGCCTTTTAATTGGAGCACAATTAACATGAAAGGCAAGATGAGTGTCATGAAAGATTTGACTTTGAAGGAGTGAAAGATGACTACCATTAGGGGAATCAGAAAAGGATTTTTAAAAAGAGGTTGCATTTGAGATGGGCCTTAAACACAGAATTCTTTGTTGAAAATCAATGAAATGGAACAGCACTGGCTCTAGAATTTGTCCCAGGTGTTGTAAATTTGAGATCACTCGCTGCAGCAGTAGCAATAGAAGCCTGGAAGCTAGTCAATCACCAGGAAATGGGGTATTGAGAAGATTAACTTGTACAAGCAAGTGGGCAAAACACTGGAGGATGAGAGAAAAACATGTATGTGCTTTAGGATCACACAGAGCCCATTCCTTCTGATTATCTTTCTATTATATTTTATTTTTAAATGTTTTTATTGATTTCAGAGAGGAAGAGAGAGGGAAAGAGAGATAGAAACATCAATGATGACAGAGAATTGTTGATTGGCTGCCTCCTGCATGCCCCCTACTAGGGATGAATCCCACAACCCAGGCATGTGCCCTGACTGGGAGTTGAACTGGCAACCTTCTGGTTCATGGGTTTATTCTCAACCACTGAATGACACTGGCTAGGCTTTCTATTATATTTTAAAGTTCATATATTCATAAGTTCAATTTCCAGAATGATAGGTATACGTACTTTCATAGCTATAGAAAAATACCTGGTTTTAAAAGAAATTGATTTTAAAAAATCAATGATTGTTCATGAAGGCCTTTAATTACCAATCAACTATAATCATCTGAAAAGGCATAGTCTCAAATACCTCATGAGGAATGGTGGGGCTCAGGATTCTACTTTCCAATTACATACAATTCTCAATATACTAGTATAGTAATTAAAATAAAATGCATTCTTGAGCAGTCACACAAAAAGAGTGAATCTACATAAAACTGCGAAGTTGTACCAGTCTTCTGTCTCCCCAATTACATAACCAGAACAACACAGATTACTACTCATCCACCACAGGTTTAACTGGCCTTAAGCAAATGGGCAAATAGCTTCTTTGAGTCACCAAGACTTGAATCTCAACTATAAGAAGTCATTTGACCCCATTAATAAACGCTGGAGGTTTGTAAGGGGACTTGTGATTGTGCTAGAAATTGAGATATTCTCAGATGAAAGAAAACTAAGAGGATCTGTCGCCAGCATAGCTAACCTAAACTAGTGATGGAAGAAAGTTTGATAAACAGAAAGAAAATGATAAAAATAGGAACCCTGTAACATTAGGAAGAGTAAATAAAGTAAGTGAAAATGTCGATAACTATAATAGACTTTCCTCTTGAGTTTTCTAAGTTATGTTTGATGATACAAACAAAAGTTATAACACAGGCTGATATGATTCTAAATGTGCAGAGGAAATATTTAAGACAATTCTGTTATAAATAGGGTAGGGTAAAGCAGCATAAAGGGAGGTGATGTTTTACACTTTATCTAAACTTGTAAAATGTCAACAGCCATAGAATGCAATGATAAATTATGTAAGATATACATATAAGATCTACATATCACTATGTCTATCATTAATCTTATCTAATAAAAGAGTAATATGCAAATTGACCATCATAAGATGGCTTCCCCCATGTGGTCAAAGATGGCCACCACAATATGGCCAGCAAAGGAGGGCAGTTGGGAAGGACCCAGGCCTGCAGGGGAGGGCAGTTGTGGGGGACCATCCTGGCAGGGGGAGGGCAGTTAGGGGCAATCAGGCCAGCACAGGAGCAGTTAGGCATTGATCAGGCTGGCAAGGGAGTGGTTAGGGGCAATCAGCAGGTGAGAGGTCAGGAGCCAGCAGTCCTGGATTGTGAAAGGGATGTCCGACTGCCTGTTTAGGCCTGATCCCACTGGTGGGACATCCCTTACGGGGTTCCAGATTGGAAAGGATGCAGGTAGGGCTGAGGGACACCATCCCCATCCCCCACTCCCACTCCATGCATGAATTTCATGCACCGGGCCTCTAGTACACTATAACTTTACAGGCTTTAAAACTTCTATGAGAAAATCTTCAGGACATAGGCTTAGACAAAGAATTCTAACACTTGACACTAAAAACATGATCCATGAAAAGAAAAAATAAATAAAATGGACCTTACCAAAAATAAAAACCTCTCCTCTGCTTGAGACCCTATTAAGAGAATGAGTAGCCAAGCTACAAATTAGGAAGAAATATTTTCAAGTTGTATATACAACAAAGGATTAGTAGCTAGAAAGTATAAAAAGCTCTCAAAACTCAACAGTCAAAAAAATAAAAACAATTGCAAAATGGGCAAAACACATCATCCGATATTTCACTGAAGAGAATATACAGATGGAAAATAAGCACATGAGAAGATGTTCAGCATCATTATTCCTTAGGTAAATGCAAGGTAAACCACAATGAGATGTCACTACACATTTATATGAATGGCTGAAATAAGATACTGACAACACCAAATGTGGACAAAATGGATAACTTATATGTGACTCCTGACAGGCTGAACAATGGTAATAGTCACTCTGGAAAACAACTTGGCAGTTTCTTAAAAAAAATAAAAAAGCCTAAACATTCACCTATCATATGACTTGTCAATTTTACTCCTGGGCATTTATCCCAGAGGTATGACGACTTATCACACACAAATCTACACACAAATGTTCACCACAGCTTTAATCATAATAGCCAAAAACTGGGAACAGCACAGGTGTCCTTTTCCAGGTGAAAGGTTAGACAAATGTTGATGCATCTATACCAGGGAATATTACTCAGCAATAAAAAGGATCCAACTATTAACACATGAAATAACTTGGATGAATGTCCAGAGAATTTGTTCAGTGAAAACTAGCTAATTCCTCAAAATCTCAAATTGTATGATTCCATTTATATAACATTCACAAAAGGACAAAATTATAGAAATAAATTAGTGGTTGCCAATGGTTAGGATAGTGGGTTATACCTATAAAATGGTGAAGAGAGCGATTCTTTGGTGATGGAAATGTTCCATATGTTGACTGCATTAATGTAAAAACTCTGGTTGTGATATTGTGGAACTGGGCGAAGTATACAGGATCTCTGTATTGTTGCTTACAACTGCAGGTGAATTCACAATGATTTCAAATTTTAAAATGTAATTTAAAAAACTCTGGCCTCAGTTATTTTTTTATATTTAAACTAGAGGCCCAGTGCATGAATTCGTGCATGGATGGGGTTCCTCGGCCTGGCTGGAGATCGGGGCCAATCAGGGCCATCTTGCTCAGTCCTGATAGAGGCAGAGCTGGCTGGCCAGGGTAAAGGACTGTGGGAGGTTGGCTATGGGAGTGCAGTGAACAGCAGGGGGTAGCTCCTGCATTGAACATCTGCCCCCTTGTGGTCTGTGCACATCATAGCTACCAGCTGGTCATCCAGTTGTAACGGTCACTTAGGCTTTTATATGGATAGATGAGATTCCATAGGGAATCACTATATATTAATAGGCTATTTGGAAGATGGGAGTGAGAGAGGAAAAAAAGAAGGAAAGATGGAAGGGAAAGAGGGAGAAAGGGAAGGAGGGAGGAAGGGAGGGAGGCAGGGAGAAAAAAAAGGAGGGAGGTAGGAAGAAGTGGGAGGGAGAACAGTTTGCAAAAGATCATCTGGCCTTTCTTTGGAGCCTTCTGGGGACAATGGAGGCAGAAAGAACAACTGAGAGGTTCCAATAGGTTTCTAGAAGGTGAAATACAATATCTTGGAAAACAAAGGAAACTGCTCCCTTCTCAATAAAGACCATGAACTTACTCAATGTGAGGAAGAATTCCTCTTGGCATGAAGTCCCTGGAGTGTCCAAGAAAAATTGATGGCCCACAGGGTATGATTTTGCACATTTAAAAATTAAAATGAAATCTCCTATCTGTTCCAGCACATGTGTGTCCTTGCAACATGATATTTATTATGTGAATTGGACTGATTAAATCCATTTTAGGGTCCAGGGACCTGCGCAAGCTAAATATCCTCATTCTCAGGGAGTGAAGAGCTTCATATTTCCTGTGCACATTTAGTCTCCCTGACATCAATAGGAAGCTTTTAGCGATAAGGAGAACTTGGCACCGGGCGCTTAGGGGCGGAGGAGGTAGCTGTGCACAGTTGAGCATCAACCTGAGTACAGGACTCCTCAGCTATGATTCCATGAAACCTCTTTATGAGCCCCCACCAGGGACTCTCAGACACGGAGGGGATTTACAAGAAAGTTTGACATGAGAAGCTTCTCAAAGTAAACAGAGAAATGATGGATGCTAGAGATAGGGTGAACCTCATCATGGAATCTGGAGGAAGGCAACATTCCTCCCAAAGTCTAAAAAACAAATAGCAAAATGAAGCAGTGGATTAGACTTGATGCTGAAACCGAAGATCATTATGTATGCCAAGCCTGAAACTCTTATCCAAAGTTTACAAAGTCAAGTCAAATTTTACAATAGGAAAAATTATGGTCCTCCTGCAAATAGACCTCTGGTAGACCCTATGTCACCTGATGGCAAGAGCCTAGAACCCCAAAAACAAACATATCAATTTTAGAAGATGAAGAGAGGCCCATGCAGTTCGTTATCCTCACTCTGGGCAGCTCCCATTGCACCACAGACCTAGCAAATCTTCGGGTGAGGACTCTCCAACTGAGCTGGACCTGTCAGGCTGTTTACTCTTTATTAATATCACACTGGAATTACAGCACGAGGCCAAATAATGATGTAAAACCCAAAAGGAGGAATGCTGCTAATTGCCAAATTTGTTATGGAATTATCACATTTTCTGTTTCAGTGCTAAGCTCTCTCTGAATGAAAGCCCCCTCCCCCCCCCCCAAAAAAAACCCCATAGATCAATGTCACACACAAAGGTTTGAGGTCAAAAAAATTCAGAAACCAAGCCTGCAAACTCAGGCATTAGATCCTTACACTAGACGCCTTTGAGAGGAACAACCAGTATAAACACATTTGCTGTTGAGCAGAATAATAAACTAATTTCTGCATATAAACCCAAAGGCATAATGGATGTAGAGACGGAAAAAAATCTGGTTCTTCTCTCAAGAGTTGGGCAAGTCTTTTATTAAGATTCATTTCCCTTCTGACCTTCAACCTGTCACTGCTTCCTTTCTGCCTTTCATGTTCTCTCACCTTGATGCAAGTCAAAATATTGTCTTGCTATACTGCTGACATTTTATTTTAGGTAACTGTAGGGTTTAACTTTGCTCGCCACCGTTCTTAACATATGGAAACAATTAATTCATTTTCTTTGCCATCGTTAGGAGAGGAATCCCAGATATTCCCAATGTAACTTCATCATAGATTTCCCCCAACTAATTACATAATATCGAACCCATTTTCTTAAAAGTAAAACTCGCTGGTTAAGAAATAAAGAATGGCATTGCTTATAATAAACTCTGCATGCTACACTGTAATTTAAACTGTACTGTTATGTATGGTGAAGGACTGAGAGTTTAGAGTTACTCCCCTTGGCAAACATTTTTTTTAAGGATTGCTTAACTAAGCAGTACAGAAACCAGATGTCATTTGGTAAGAGTATCTGAATGACCAAAAATTTGCTGTCTGGGTATTTTTTTCCTTTATAAAAACAAGAAAAATTCTTTGGATTTATATCATATTTAGCAGCTGTGAAACGGTGCAAACATCTGTTTGTACCTACGGGGAGCTGACCCGCGGGGTCCTCATCTCTTAATCACCGAGCATCAAGCCAGTCTCACATGCACGGTTTATTGTTTTCTTTGCCGTTGCCTCCCGCACTTCAAAGTTTTCATACGCTCATGTGCTATTGGCAGAATGGAGGAACTAATCCATTCATTATAAGACCAGATGATTAGAATTTTTTGAGACATGATCACAGCATTCTCTTCACCCGGCCATGCCCAGAAACACATTCACATTTGCCTCTAAATTCATTTTGGAGTGTCTACGCTTACTCCAAATAATGCAAGATTTATGAGCCTCAAGCAAGATCATAGTAGCACATATACTGGACTGCACAAGGCCCACAGCCACCCTTTGGGGCCACAATCTTTAAAAAGTCATTTTAAAGTAATTTGTTCCTTTATTTACGCATACGGACATTACTTTCACTGTTATTTGGAGTTTTCCTATTAGAATTTTGCTCCATTTTTTTTTAAAGAGCAATAATAACAAAAACAAAACAAAACAAAAAACGCCTTACCACACTCACGCACCCAGGGAATATCAGTTTCCAAAGGCCAACATTTTTACTGCACTTTATAAATAGGGAAAGTACGCTGAATTGGAATCGAAGCTTGCCAGGTCAAATCAGCTGCTTTATTTATATTCTTTTTTTTTTTCTTTTTTTACATCAAGTCTGCCAAATAAAGCATTCCTATTGAAAAAAAAAAAAGTAGGAATCGGCCTCATTTTTCTATATTAAAAATACTAATTAAAACAAAGTCTCCTTATAATTACAGAAAAAAGGATATGTTATTTATAAGGATAACCCATCATAAAAATGCTCATTAACTAGGGTGATAAAACTTTCCCTGTAACAATTAATTCTTCAGCCGTGAGTGCCTTTGGCGGCCATGGTCTCATAACAGACATTCTCTACACTGAGTGCTGTTCGCGTTGCTCTTTGGAAGCAAAGAAGAGGTCGTGTTATAGCTATCTTCTCACCATGTGGAAATTCTACTTTATTGATTTCTCTATTTCAGACATTCCAACTGCCCCCATAGGGCGGAGTGGGAGGAGGATGTACACAACAACTTAAAGCCATAGGAATACCCAGGGACTTGAGGAAAGACACTAAGGTAAAAACCACATGCATAACACCTCCCTTTACATCCTGCTGGGTTCAAAGCACTTCTTGTAACTTGATGACACACGAAAGACTAGACCTTGGATTGGTCTCATCTTTATAAGCAGTATAGTATAATGTCCATATTCTGAATCTGGGATCCATAAAACAGACTAATTCCCAAGGTACCAATAGGTGTTCCTGGGAAAAGAAGATTCCATGCTCAATTAAATTTGGGAAAAATTTATAGAATGCCCCTTTTTTTGGATAAAGACAAGGTCTATTGGCAAATTAAAGGCTCTGAGAACTACTACACTAAAGGCATGTTATATTGTTCTTGTAAAAACATTAGAAATAATTTAAGACATAATAAGATGTGAAGAATAATAAAATAAATACATGTACACACTTAACATCTTAAGAAAGATTACAAGCATCATGGACGCTTCCGTGTCTTTCCCTCATCATATTCCTTCCATCTCTCAGGAGTAACAACATTCTGAATGTAGAGTTTTCCATGCATTTATTAATATATTTATTGTATTTCTACATATTCCTAAACAATGAATAGTTTAATTTTTATGTTTCCTAAAAGTGGTATAATATTCTAGGTATTATTTTGCTAATTCTTCGGGAAGTGGGGGCGGGGGGCTGGGGGGAGGGGCCAGCACATTATATTCATGAGACTTTGACATAGGAAGCCTTTATTTTTCACTGCTGAATAATATTTAATTGTATGAATAATCACAATTTTTCCATCCAGTCTCCTGGTGAACATTTAGACCAGTGGTTCTCAGCCTTCCTAATGCCATGACCCTTTAACACAGTTCCTCCTGTTGTGGTGACCCCCCAACCATAAAATTATTTTCGTTGCTATTTCATTACTGTAATGTTGCTACTGTTCTGAAACATAATGTAAATATCTGATATGCAGGTTGTACTTAGGCGACCCCTGTGAAAGGGTCATTCGACCCTCAAAGGGGTCATGACCCATAGGTTGAGAACTGCTGATTTAGACTGTTTCTTTCTTTTGTGTTTTTTTTTTTCCAATTACAAACAGTATTGCAATTACTGTCTAAATAGACAGAGTAACAAAATGGAAGAGAACAGACAGGCCAGAAACAGATTCACAAACATGTGGAAATTTCACATATGATGGAGATGACCCTTGAAGATTGATTACCAAATAGTACAGGGACAATAATTTTTATATGTGGGGGAAAATTAGATCCTTACCTCACACTGTATCTCCAAATCAGTTCCAGATATATTATAAGTTTTAGGTATAGACTTAAATGTAAAAAACCAAAACATTAAATTTCTGGTAGAAAATATATAAGAATATATGGGAGTAGGATGGGATCCCTAAAACCAAACCTCACAAGATTAAACATTGAAAAATTTAAGAAATCAGTCTATAGTTTAATTTAAAACTTCTATTTATCAAAAGCTACTGGAGAGTATAGGAAATACAGTCAATAATATTGTAATAACTAAGTACAGTGTCAAATGATGATTAGACATATTATGGGATCACTTTATCAGGTACATAAATGTCAAATAATTAATTATGTTGTACACCTGAAAACTAATATAATATTGTCTGTCAACTATACTTGAATAAAAAAATAGAAAAAAAAATGTGGTAAAAGGATAAAAAAACAAACACACACACAAAAAAACAAGTCCTAGAATGAGGAAAGATATTTAGAAACCATGTAACTCATAAAGGATTTGGACCCAAAATATATTTTTAAATACTCTAAATTTTGTTTAAATCAGCATTTAAAAAATCATTTGAATCTTATTTGATGAAATACCTATTAACATCTATGAAAAAAGACTTCCATAGGTACAATTCTATCTAATAAAGAGGGAATATGCTAATTGACTGCCCCACCCTCAAAGATGGCAGCACCCACAGCCAATAAGGAGGGAATATACTAATTGACTGCCACACCCTCAAAGATGGCAGTGCCCACAGCCACCATATGGTGTGCCCAGTCCCTTCAACCCCACCAGGGCAGCAGGCACATGGCAAGGCTGAGCCTGCCCGCTTCCAGAGTCCCCAATCTCCTCAGCCCCCCAGCCACCCAGGGCCAGCCCAAAGTGCAAGCAAGCCTCAGATGGCAGCTGCCCAGTCACCCAGGGCCACCTGAGGCTCAGATAACCAGAACCAGCCCTAGCTTTGTGCTGCCAGCAGTGGCGGCAGCAGAGGTGTGATGGGGCATCGCCTTTCCCTGATCGCCGTTCGCCTCCCACCCCTGAGGGCTCCCTACTGTGAGAGGGGGCAGGCCAGGCTGAGGGACTCCCCCCCCTTCCAGTCTATGAATTTCATGCACTGGGCCTCTAGTTTGGAAAATTTTTATATTATGGGAATGCATGAAACTTGAGAAAACCTTAGCTGAGGTCTCTACCCAGCTCTTCATTCTTCAGCAATGTGACCTAAAAACATTTCCTGCCTGTGCCTTGGAGTTTTACCTATAATGTGGAATTAGCCCTATTCTTAGTTCACAAAACTATTAAATAGCATGGAACCTGGAAACTGGACTAATAATTATAGCTGAAGCTCAAGCGACCCATAAGTACCTTGTGCTGACTTCTCATAAATCCTTTAACCTCACCAACAGTGGCAAGAGCTACCTTCAGGGCTTGGCTAGGGAAAATAAATTCTGGCAAATTCTGTCTGAAAGGTTTCCTATTCTTATATAAATGTCTTCTCATCATACTTATTCTGTTTCTCACTACCAAATACTCCCATTGTAGACAGCAAAATACAAAAGACAAACTACGCCTGGGGCTGAAATTTAACAAGGCTATATTTTTAAATTTTGTTATTTAACTATTTCCTGAAATATACACATAGGCCAGATGCATATGGACACAACAAAAAGCTCATGGGAAATAAGCTGCATGAGAGTTTGAAACATACATAAAAGAAGTTAATACAATTTTACCTGTATTTACAACTCCAAAGTATTCCCACTTAACTGAGGAAAACCATTCCAATGAAGAAACCAATACAGTTTATCCTTAAAGATTAACTCCATCATCTATGGTGATGCCATTCTTACTGGGATTTGCATAGCGTTTCTCTTCTGTTCTGCCATCAAGAAAAAGATTATAAATGCTTATGTGGAAAACCATTTTTGTGTGCAATGCAAGAGTAGAATCTTCCTTTTCAGGTTAAAGGAAGGCTATATTTTAATGGAAGGCTATATTTTGCAATACCAAAGTAGAAAAGGAAATATAAAGGAACTGCTTATAATTCAGATACTGGAGACCAATTGAAGAATTACATAAGAAATGAGCATAGGATGAGTGATTGGCTTATTTTAAGTTCTATAAATTAGCTTTGCAACTTCAATTTCCAGCAATATCACAAACTAGAATTCTGAAATTTTTTTATTTTAAAAATGATGCATAAAATATACTCAATATTTTTTTTTTAAATTAAGGAGCTGCAAAGGTTAAAATGAAATAAGAATTCTTTGAGGTTATGGTGCACTAATAACTTTTATTCTAAGGATATCTTTTGTAACTTGACCTGCCATTTTGATGACTTTGGGGGGATAATTCTGCAAAGGTCTCTCTTGCGTCTACATGTTTTTTGAAAAAAGCACTAGCTACCTTTTATTCTACACTATATTTCCAGAATATTTGTTTGCTGAGAAGCATTGGCAGATAGAGACACTGTCTCCCCCTGGCGTGAAAGTAGTCATGCTTAAATGGCCATTAAGAAAGATTTGGGTTCCCTAAGCTCAGAGTTTCTGTCTAATAATACAACCCACTGAATGTATAGAGGTCATCTGAAACACTTTTATGTCACCTTGTAGGGAATGAGGCTTGGGAACTAATATAAAATATGACACTCTTGCTCTAAAAATAAACTGTCCTTCATGTTTGACTTGGATGTCTCAAGTCTTGCACTGGAATTCATGAAATCTGATTGCTTAAAATCAGGATTAAAATCTCAGGCTCTTCATAGTTCTTGACAATGACTGAACGTTTTTAAGCTTAGTGGGTATTTAAGATTTTAAAAAGCCAAGACTGCTACAGGACTACAACCTTCTAGAAATTAACCCACTCAGCAGAAGGGATAACAAGGAAACTTGGTACTGGTTGAAAGAGGCAGACCACTCATAAGAATTCATAACCATAAGCTCTCCATCACATGGGTGTTTGGACCAACTTTACCAATGTATATGGTTCCAATCCTATATAATAAAACCCTAGTATGCAAATCAACCAAACACAGAACAATTAGTGGAACAACTGGTCGTTATGATGCACACTGACCACCAGGGTTCAGACACTGAACACAGGAGCTTCCCTGGTCATCAGTGAGCTCCCACAGGAGGAGCGCCCCTCAGCCAGAAGTCCTGAGCTGGGCTTATGGCTGGTGAGCACAGTGGCGGTGGCAAGAGCCTCTCCCACCTTCGCGTCAGTGTTAAGGATGTCCAACTGATGCAGTGAGTGGGCCTAAGCTGTCAGTCGGACATCCCCAAGGGCTCCTAGATGCCAGAGGGAGCAATCCAGGCTTAGGGACCCCCCCCCCCCCCGCACAAATTTCATGCACTGGGCTTCCAGTTGTTAAATAATTGAGTAGAACTAAATCAATGGTTCTAAACCTAGAGCAATTTTCCCCTCTCAGGCAACATCTGACAATATTTGAAGATACTTTTATCTGTGACAACTTGGGGAGGGTGATGCTATTGTCATCTAATGTATAGAGGTTAGGCATGTTGTTAAACATCCTGCAACATACAGAACAGATCCTCACAACAGACATATCTGATCCAACATGTTAGTAGTGCTGAGATTGAGAAATGCTGATGAGAAATGCTCTAAATTATCACTGTGCACAGCAGTAATAAAAATTTGTCTTGTGGGGTTAGAACTAAAATATACTATAAAAATAGAGTATACATAGGGAAGATGGTGGTTTAAGTGTTCTAAGATTTGGTCTAATTTGGGAAGAGAAAAAAATACTGATTATCTGTAAACTTTGATGAGTTAAGTGGCCATACTAAAATATTAAAGGTGATTACTAAATGGATACATTTTAGAAATTATTTTCTCTAAACTGGTAGAAGAAGGCTCCAGAATGAAAATAAAGAGAAAAACAATAAAGAGGAAAAATGAAAGGAAAAAAGATAAATATGTAGGGAAAAAGTAAGTAATATAGCAGAAATAAATACGAATGAATCAGTAATCAAAATAACTATAAATAGACTAAAACTCTCCAGTTCAAGGAGAAAGCTTGTCAGTCTAGATAAAATAAGAATTCCAGATCAATACTGTTTACCAGAGATTCTTACAAACATTAGACACAGAACAGCTTAAAAGGTGGGAGAAGACATACAAGGCAACCACTATCTTCACATAAAAGATTTCTGTAGCTGATATTAGGCAAAAACAAACAAACAAAACCAAAAACCACAAAACATTATTCAAAATTATAAGAAAAGATCCCACATAATAATAAAAAGTTCAGCACAATATGAAGTTAATTCTAAACTTAATTGTACCTACTAATGCAGCCTTAATGTGTATTTTTTTAAAAATAGGCAAAACTACAAAGCAATTTAACAAATATATCATTATCATAGATAGTCATTAATGTACCCTTTCAGTAATTGATACAGACAGCAAAAGCTAAATTGATAAAGATTTGAAACAATTTTTATAGACTAACTCACTCAATTTTTTAAAAATTCATACTTATGCACATTTGAAACTTTTTTTTTAATGACCATAAACTGCTTCAAGCCATCACTGATAAAGGAGTGACATCACTTCCCACAATGAAAATAAGATAAGGTACAATTACAAAAAGACAGCTAATAAAACTTAATACACTTGGAATTTTTAAAACACTTTAAAATAATTCATTGGTCAAAGTACAAAAAGCAGTGAGAATTAGAAAACAACATGCTAAAAAATTAAAGGACAAAGATAAAGTGATCGCCCCTCCCATGGCCCCTCCCTCCAGCCAGCCAGCACCTGATGGGCCTCTCCCACCTTGACTGAGGACGGGGAAGCCAGCCAACAACCCCACAACCTTTCCCTCTGCCCTGCTCCACTCCAGATGCCACCCCTCTTCTGGGGCAGGGCCATCAGCCAACTGCCTGTGGCCCCTCTTCCCATCCAGCCCTGCCCCTGATGGGCCCCACCTCAAACAGGAGTGGGGCCGGCTGGTCCACTGCCCACAGCTGGCCCTGCCCCTAATCGGCCCCCCACCCCAATGGGGGTGCCCCACTGGCCAATTGCCCACAGCCCCTCCCCCCAGCCAGCCCAGCCCTGATTGCCCATTTGGGCCCTGCCGTCTCCTCCTCCCAATAGGCCCAGCCCCAATCTTCCCTGAATTCGTGCACTAGATCTCTAGTGCAGAATAATATTGAATGTAAGCTGTAACTGAAAAATAAAGTTTAAGAAATGTTTTTTAAAAAGGCTTACAAGATGGAAAAACATGATCAACTCAACAGATGCAAAAATTTATTTGATAAAATCAGGATAGATTTTTTATGATTCATAAAGCAAAAATACAGTAAAATGCTTTTAAACTGATAAAGGACATCTACAAAAAATATGTATACAACAAATGACATATTTAATGATGATCATTAAAAGCTTCAAAACCAATACAAATATCCTACTCTAGCTTCATCAATTCAGCAATGCACTGAAAAACTTAGTGAAAAATAACAAGAAAAATATAAAAGAATAGAAACAGAAAAAAAAAAGATGGGTAGTTATTATAGATATGATTGTCTTCTTGGAAGATAAAAACATTTCATATAAATTATTAGTATCAGTAATAAAGTTTAGGGGATTTTCTAGATATAAAATGAAAACCAATTGGAATTCTAGAAACCAGAAACAAGCTGAGGGGGAAAAATATATAGTTTTCTAAAATGTTATTCACTACAGCAACAAAAATGATAAATTTTGCCTTAAGGAAAAAATGCCTAGGAATAAATCTATCAAAATATGTTCAAGACCTTAAGGAGCAAATCATAAAAGGTTTTTAAATACATTAAATGGACCTATAGAAATTAAAAGAGATATCACATTCATGATGTGAAATAGTAAGTTTTACCAAATCTCGTGCTTTCTTCCCCCATGCAAGCACATCTCAGTCATAGCCTAAAGAGAGAGGAGCCATTGACAGAATGGGAGAAGCATCCTCTGCTTTTCTGAGAGAACAGAACTGTTGGTAGACATTTGAATTCATTGATCAAATTCTGGTTGGTCCATTTAGAACGTTTTTATTTGTTTTTTCTCCTCACTATAGCTGACCTCTTAAATTTACCTGGTTACTCAAAGTGAGATTCTCAAACTAGCATCACCTCAAAGCTTGTTAGAAATGTAGAATCTAGACCTAGTAAATCACAATCAGCATTTTTATCAGATCTCCGGGTGAGTCCTCTACATTAAAATACATATATATCTATCTATATCTATCTATCTATCTATCTATCTATATATATATATATATATATATATATATATATATATATACTGATTTTTTTAAAAGAGAGAGAAGGGAGGGGAGAAAAAACGTCAACATGAGAGGGGAGCATTGATCTGATGTTTCCTGCATTCCCCCCACAGGGAGCTGAACCCAAAACTCAGGCAGGTGCCCTGACCCGAAATTGAGCCAGCAACCCTCAGGGGCAGGATGTCCAACCAACTGAGCCACACAGGCCAGGGCAAGTTCTCTACATATTGAAGTTTGAGAAGCATTCTCTAAGAGACTCTTTGACCAAGACAGTCTACTTGGCATAATGTTGCTGTCCCAATCTTTCCCATCAGTGAGAATCCTCACCTCACTGTCCAACGCAGAAGCTACTAGCCACTTGTGGCTATGAAGCATTTGAAATGTGCTGTCAGTATAAAACACTCAGCGGATTTCAAAGACTTAATACACAAAGGAAAATGTAAAATACCTTATTTTTCATATTAATCACATGTTAAAATCATAATATTTTAGACATAGTGGATTAAATAAAATGTATTCTTAAAATTAATGTCACCTGTTTCTTCTTACTTTTTTTGATTGTGGCTACCAGAAATTTTTAAAATTATACATGTGGCTTGCAGTTGTGGCTTGCACTGTATTTATACTGGCCAGCACTACTCTAAACCCAGTTCTCTGCCTCCCAGCTTGAGACTGTGTGACTCATGTACCCATCCCCATGCTAATTAGCTTCCTGGCTGCAATCCCATAATAGTCACCCTTTGATATAATTAATGGCCCTCTAGTTGGACAAGCCTTTTGGTCCTGGCCATCTCCATCATGATACATCAGCCATGTTCCCCTCTGATGAAATGCAAACTTTTTTTTAGAAGTTTAGATTTTATTGGGTTTGGAAAGAGCCCATAAATGAGAGAAAAGGGATCAGGGTTCTGGTTCAGCCTCTGCCTTTAACATTCTCCATGACCTTGTCACATCCCTTTATCTCTTCTTCCACCCTTTTATATCGAGAGAGAGAGAGAGAGAGAGAGAGAGAGAGAGAGAGAGAGAGAGAGATTGAGGGGGGGGGAGAATTTTAAACTATATAGTCTTTAAGATTTTGGAAATCCCTAACACAAACAACAGTTGTTTGCTCTCAGTATTTGGTATGCACATTTATTCTAATTAGACTGTAGACACCTTGAAGGCAGACATTTTACCTTACTTTTATTTTTTTCCAGCTGTATGGAAGTCTAATTGACCAATACAATGGTAAGATATTTAGAGTGTACAGTGTGATCATATCATATACAAATACATTGTGGAAGGAATCCCACCCATCAAATGAATTAACACACCTATCATCTCACATATGTACCTTTTTTTTCTTCTTTTTTTTAGTGAGGACATTTAAATTCTAGTCTCTTAGAAAACTGTAATTATACAAACACCATCTATAAAGTTATACATTAGGCATTTTATCTTATAGTTCCATTTCTAACTCCCAGTGCTTTGGTTGGACTTCAAGAATTTCATCAATTGGCCCTAACCAGCTTGGCTCAGTGAATAGAGTGTCAGCCTGAGGACTGAAGGGCCCCAGGTTCAATTCCAGTCAAGGGCATGTATTGGTTGAGGGCACATCCCCAGCAGGGGGTATGCAGGAGGCAGCTGATCGATGTTTCTCTCTCATCGATATTTCTCACTTTCCATCCCTCTCCCTTCCTCTCTGTAAAAAATCAATAAAATATATTTTTTTAAAAAAGAATCTCAGCAATTGTCCTTGCTAAGGATATCGATGCCAAGGAACAAACCATTTATTGGGGAAAACCCAAGCTTTAGAAAAAACTTGAGATCCTATAAAGTTACAGAGGTAGAGACATAATCCGCAAGCAGTTGCATTTTGAGGTAAATCCTGCCTGCATATTTGTGCCCACACGTTTGTTTTTAAAAGTTCGGCCATCTGACTGTAACCTGAAGAATCTTGGTTAAACATTTCTTTATGCAAAAACAAAGAATGTTGAGTAGTTAAATATTTTACCTCTGAGGCTAAAATTGGGTTATTTTTTTTCCTCTCCTCTGAATGTTTAAGGTGGAAAACCAAGTGTAAATGTTCAAAAGATTTCCAATCGTGAAAATCTCATCATCTATGAAAGAAGAATAGTGGTCACTAACACCTTTGAATGGTTAATTAATTCAACCAACATGTTTTAAGTATCTTCTACTATGAGAGTGAGTCAGCAGTCTTTTTGGAACATCTACAAAATATGGAGAGATCTCAGATAATGGACAATGGAAGACCTGTCATTCCCTTTTCTTAAGTATCTTACTACTTAGTTGAGGAAAACTGAGCATACGAAATGAAGATGACCATCTGGAAATTTACACAATACAAAAGTAATCAATAAACATCTGTTGAGCGCCTGTTATATGCACAGCGCACATGAACAAAGCTAATACATGCACTCTCAATATGTTCAAGTGCTAATGGCTCAAAGGGGGATCAGCTTAGCTTGTGTGTTCAAAGGGTTCAGGAATTGTATGAAAAAACAGAAGGCCAGGAGAGGCTAGCTCAGAGCAGCTATCAGAGCCTTCAAATAGCTGAGCAGTTCTCTCCTCCCATCAGAGAAGCCAGGAGAGTGAGAAACCACAGGAAGGAGGTTCAATCATCTGAAGTCCTCCTGTGGACATGCGGTTTGTGGGTCACCTGTGGAGGAACCTACACCAAAGCCCTCCCATCTTTGAATACATTGCAGGTGCTTTCCTGAACACTGAAGTTTCTGAAACAGACACTAGATGAGAACAAGGGTGTCAGGTTGATTCTGATCTGAATCAAAGACCCAGTTTCCCATTTATCAAATAGAAATAATAAATACTATCTACCTGTAGCGTTGGGAAGATCAAGTGATTAACAAGCTAAGATCCTTATGCATATAATGTGTGTTCAATAAATGCAACAGAAATTATAAAACTCTTGAATAATTGCCAATTATAGCCAATAATAACACATTACACTTAAAAATTTTATTAAGAGGGTCAATCTCATGTTCTTTCCATAAGAAAAGAAAACACTTCACCAAATGCAAATAGGTGAAAGAGACACAATGAGGAAATTGGACAGAAGAAAATTCTAAAAGGGTGGAGCAGAGGAACAAGCAGAGAGCTAGTCCCCTGAGGACATGTTTCTAGTGATAACCACCACGGAACAGTCCACTATCTATATGCATTTTATTATAGGACATATTCGGGATAATTTTCAGTTAAAAGAGGTATTAAAATCCAGGATTTTTTTCAAAATTTAAGTCAAGCATTTAATTTAGTCTGTTGTTTAGTGGACCAAAATAGAAAAATTGATCGGAAATTATTTTTACCAGCAAACATCCCATTTTCACATATATTACAGAAAAGTTGGAGAAATAGCCAGCACAAAATTCATAATGCTTTGATGCACTTTTAATCAAACCCCCATGCTGACAGCCAAAAGTGAAAACAAGTTAAGCTTGTAATTCCATTTTAATACAAAAAAAAATGAACCTCTATGTAACCCTAGGCAAAGAAACAGTCTCTGTCCCCATAAGTGGATTTATAATTGTATCTGACTCAGTGATACTACTTTTAATTTTCTTCATGAGTAGCAATTAATAGATGATATAATTTCATGTTTCAAATGCAGGTACCACACAATCAAATAACAATAAATTAAATATGGGAAGAATGAGAAAACCATTTATTTGGGTAATCCTCTCCAACCAGGAGTCTGAATCCGGGCCTAAGTAGCTGGATGACATGAAATGCTCTAAAGGACAAGGGCTTAACTACAAAAGAAAATGCAAAGGAAAAGATGTTGCAATTAAAGAGACAATATAAAGAAAAGAAGGCAGATAACTAGGATGAGAAATGAAATAACACATTAGCACAGCGGTGAAAGTTCATTATATCTCTTTCAAATTCTTTAATTCCAGGTATATTTGCTTTGTAAACATAGGAGTCACTCTAAGACATAGCAGAAGTTAATGTGTAATCAGTCTAAGTGGCTGTATTAACTGCTTCAGTATTATTTTATGCAAATTAGGAAGGGGGCATGAGCATTGGGCTTCCCAATGGCTCATGGAGGGATAGACTACATGTGTTTTCCCTCTCTGGTCCTGGATACTAGTGAATTTCACCTGTGCCTCTTCCAGCACTGTACATATTGTATGATGGTCAGGTGTTCACCTGGCGCATGCGTCCATGTACTGTAAACCCTTCCAGGACTAGGACCACCTCTTGCTCATTGACATTCACGCTGCTCTAAACCAGAAGGAGCCTTGGCAAGGGCAATGAATGTCTCCCTCTGAATTTCTAATAAAGTTTAGTATTTTTGCCAATGAGTTAAAGCAAGAATTTTAAAACTGGACTGCCATGATTTTTTCATACATTAACATCAGGACTACACCTATGAACTGTATTTACCTACAATTAAAATCCAGAATAAGGTAAGAGGAGGATTCTCTTCAAAATTGAATAAAAGCAGGGTTTGATTAAAAAAAAAAAGTTATATTATTTATGGATTTGCTAAGTACTTATATCATTTAAAAAATAATGTATACATGTTTTACTTTATATTACATATGCTTTTTAAAAGATGGGATTAGTAATAGTTTAATATTATTTTTATTGTTGTTATTATAATATTTATACTGTTTTCAATAGTAGTATTTTTTATTGAAAATTTTTGATAGAACAAAAGAAGGAGCAAATGTTGTGATGTCAATACATCTAGGCCCAAACAGATTTCATGGGAGACCATGAGCTTTCAAGCCAAATGCTACAACACATGCAGAAATGTATCTGAATTAAGAGTGTAAGCAGAAAAAACAACATCATCCTTGAATCTGCTAGTTTAAACTAGGTTTTAAAAATAATGAAGTCATCAACTGCAGCCAACATAACTGATAAGTCTATATCTTCAACCCCAAAGCCACCCTGTGTTTCAGGCTTTCTAACCAATGATCTGAAACATTCCGTTTGGATGCTCCATGATAAACTGCCTCCACCCACCTCCCAGGTTAGCAGACACAGGGGCCAGACTGCCCGAGCTCCACTCAGCAAAGTGCTTAACCTCCTTATTCCTCAGCTCTACCCCCTGAAAATGTGATGGATAAAAAGCTCTACTTCACAGAACCGATGGGGGACTAAAACTGTGTCTGGCACCTATGCAATGCCATATCAGTGTTTGGTAAATGAATAAAGTCATTGGTGAGGCCACGGATACCTCATTCCTACCCACCTCCCAGTGGCTCACACCTCCCACTTTTTAAAATTTTTCTTCCAAGTGCCAAGCTCTTTCTTGCTTCAGAGCCGTCACCTCCTTTTTGCCTCTTCTATCATGTTTTTTCTATTTTTATCCCCAGAGACCATCAGAGACATCCTGAAGTGATCCATTTTATACAACATCTACGTTTTTTTGCATAATGGCTTTCATCTTTGTAGACTTTAAGAGGAGAACAGGGGGCTGTCAACAGGGCAGGTACTGGCTTGAATGCCATTAATATAAATATAATGGCATAAATATAAATATAAATATAAAAATTCAGAAGTCATAGAAGTCACACTGTCAGGGATCCAAGTTCCAGCTTCTCCACTCATCGGTCAGGATATCCTGGGTCAGTCACTTAACCCCGCTGTTCTCTCTAAAATCAGGGCGAAGATTATACCCACCCTCCAAAGTTGTTACAAGGATTTCATGAGCCAATGAATGTTGAAGGGCCTTCTACACCAACATGGGTTTACAATTTAGCATTATTACTAGTTGCTATTATTCTGTCCACAGGATAAGGACTAGCATTCGAGTATAGCATCTCTCCCTTCAGCAAAAGTCTTTATCTCGGTGAACATGCTTTATTCTAGTTTGCTGCAGTTGATCCGTTTAGCTGCAGTCCCATGAGAAACAATGAAAAATCATGCCAGGTGTATAGACAATTCTTGGCTGCTATGTTGTCATAGGCCTGGATAGTATAACACTAGACAGCCTAATAAAGGCAGTCATTGGGTAATAGGATTGGAATGTGTTAGGTATGTTTTCTTTTTATAAAAGTTTCCTCATACCTGACAGAAAATAACAAAGGAAAGAGGAAAGCAAAAACGAATATTCGAGGGCCTACTATGTGCGAGGTACTTATGAAAAGAATCAAATCTGGCACCGCTTTTAGGGCCCAAGGACTGGACTGGAGGCGTGGCAGAACCTTCTTAGGATTCTTAGGATTATTGTCAAATTTGGAGAACCTCTACCGGGTTCCATGTGAGCTGTAAGATTTCAACGCATCTCAAGCTTTCTTATGCAGAGGCCAGTCTTACTCTTTGAATGAAGAGAAGTAGTCAATGAACTTGTTATAATAATACAAGTTTTATGTTATCATTGCTGATGCCAATATTTTATTTTTACACCAGTTAGAAATGTAAATATTTTTCCAATATATTTGTGTAATTCTGTGATATTTTGGGGTACATCAAACATGTTTGTCCTACAAATACGGTAATTCTGATAAATACCCTTTTGAGAGATTTCCAAAATATTTCTAAATGTATCAAAAACATTATCCAGTATATTTTTGGCAGCAATGTCTTGTTTTGATAAGACATTAATGAGAACTGAGTGATTCTCTTATAATTTTGTGTGCCTGATGATTGGAAGAATTTTCCACAGACTGACTTCTGGCCCCATATATTTCAATCTGTGTTTCTCCTCCACCACCCACATACTTTCAGTGGTAGGAGCTTCAGCTCATTCATATGTTACCATGCAGGCTCTGGTCTTGTACTTCGCTGTCATAATGATGGTGAGTCAAAGCAGTGGATGGTAGGAATGAGCCTGGAAATAATTCCTACACCAAAACAGCTAGCTAAATAGCTCCTCATGAATATGGCTGTAAACGATGTAAATGGATCTGACCTAAACATAAATGGGTCCCTAACTCAACTTTTTTGTAGACTGTTCTCCAAAAGGCCTGTGGTAACCCCAGTGCTACTCAACATGAGGGGAAATGTAACAAGAGGAGGTGAGAATAAGAAGAGAAAGCAGCCTTCACTAACTGAAGTGAAAATATTTTGCATGTATACATTTTATGAAAGCCAAGGACTCTATCTACACATTATTAGAGCCCTCCCAGGGCTTTTGAAGGGGTCCATGCAAGTGAAGGGCCGTGAAGTTTATGCTTCCACATTTTGTAAGGAATCTGCTTTGGTCTCTCACTTTTTACTTCATCTCTAACCTAAAACTTGATTATGGAAAATTTTTCTTCTTTTACAATTTCATTTCTGTATTATTTAAAGACAGAATATGTTATTCTATATGAATAAGCTTTAATTTTAAAATCAGAAAAACAGCATAGATTTTTAGTCTATTGGAATTGATCAATCCCCCAACCTCCATTTTGAAGGAGTTTAATAATTAGTAAAATTCCTCGACATGGACTATTGAGAAAACCACAAGAAATCTGAGGGTTTTCTATGAAATCTGGAGAATATCCTATTGTGTTATAGATATCCTCTTCCTATTCCCACCTCCACCTTGCCTAGTCAATAATATATACACATTCAAATAGTATTATAGAATCAAAAAGTCAACTTAAAGGTGTCATCTTATAGCTTTTCAAATGAAAAGACAGAATTAATACAACAATTAAATGAACACATATATTTATTGATTAAAAGCAAATGATGCTCTGGCCAGTGTGGCTCAGTTGTATGAGCATTACCCCATGTAATAAGGGGTGGTGGGTTCAATTCTAGGCCAAGGCAAATGCATAGATTACAAGATTGATCCCCAACTGGGGATGTATAGGAGGCAGCCAATCGAAGTTTCTCTCTTGCATCAATGTTTCTCTCTCTCCCTCTCCCTTCTTCTCTCTCTAAAAAATCAATGAAAAATACACTTTTTTTCAAAAAACAAATTATGAAAATTTTCATTTCAGAGATAAATCCAAGATACTGAGATATAGATGATACAAATAAATTCTCTGAAAGTGAGCAGCGACCTGATTCAGAACCATAATGGGTGGCCCTTTCTGAGACTGGAAAGTGTGGTAAGACTGTGATTCCTTTTCCCATGTAGTTTGCCAGCCATCTGGGACTATATTTCCATATCATCTGTCTCCCAACCCTGACACTAACCCATCCATGATTTCATCTCATCCCTAGTCTTTACCCCAGGGAGAAATGGTTGGAGAATAGGTTGAAATAGCATGAACTTCAAAGATAGGACAAGTCTAATTCATGTATTATTCATAATTAAAATAGATATGCTTTTAGAGTTTGCTTTTTAGTTATGTCAAAATATTTTCACCTCACTATCAATGAATAAAATGGCTACATCCAAACAGCAAGAACCCTAGTGAATTAAATTATGAAGCAAAAATTATAGAGGCTTATGTATATTTTGGTTACATTCTTAAGGAATAACTTTATCTCTATATTGTACAATATTCCTGGGTAGAACACCATAACACATATCTATAACTCTTTCTTGTCATTCTTAGAGTTTATTTTATGGATGTATCTCAATAACTATTTTTAATAGAACTGCATTTTGAAGACCTTAAAAAGCATACCCCCTCCTGCCATTCCACTGTCAAATTATAAAATAAAGCAGCCCACAGTAACTATCCCATTTTGGGATGTTTTGGAACAGAAATTTTACCTTAATAAGGAAGGGGAGCCTAAAAATGCCAACGAAGCATCTCCTGGTGAGAGAAAGCTAAAGAAATCCCTGATTGTACCAATGTGGGTGGCTAAGCATTCACACATATCATACATCCCTCCATCTCAAGGCCTCGTTGCCAAGTCAGCACAGTGAAACTTGGTAAAATGGATCCACAAACCTTCCATTGATATGTGTCCTTAATCTGACCTTTATTGCAGTAGATGTCTCCAAAACTAGGCATTCATTCATTTATCCAACAAAGATTGATGACTTTCCATGTGCTAGGAAATGAAGATAATGAATTGAATGAAATGGGTATGACTGTTGCCCTCATGAAGCTAACAATTGGGCAGGAAAGATAGAAAGTAAACAAAATATTACTCTAACAATTAATTAATCATAGAGAGGATTTCCCATTCCAGGAATATTGGATTTGACTCTGTGAGTTGGAGAGGAGGAAAAATGTTTTCCAAGAGGTCCAAATTCATACCCTTTCACCATGAATCCAAGGCAAGGCTACTTCTACTCTAGACCCAAAAATTGTAAGGAAGGAACCTCCCCTCCCCCCACTCCCCCGCCAATCCCTGGGACACCTGGTCATAAGCCCACCCTGTGTGTTCATGGTCAGAAAGAGATGTTATCCCAAGAGTAAAGATAAGTTTCCTGATCAGACCAAAGCACAGAGACTATAGTCCTATATCCACATCTTCATAGGCCAGGAGGGCCTGGGGCTTGTTCCAGGAGCAAGCAAAAAGTCAGGGTGATTGTAAGTAAGAGTGATGTAATCAGAGTTTCAAAAATCTCCCTGACTTCATTGTGAATTATGGTGTGGATGGGACTAAAAACAGAAGCAAAGAGGATAGTTAGAAGTTATTTCAAGCAAGAGATGATGATGTCTTGGTTAAGGGTGGTGACTTTGATGATAGAAAACAATAAGTAAAGTCAAGAGCTTTATCAGCAGGTGGCTGACTACGAAGGGATAATGAAAAGGGAGAAATTATGATAATTCATAAATTTCCAACCTGAGCCACTAGCTCAGCGATTCTTGATCTGGCTGCTCATTAAACTCTCCTGAAAACCCTTAGCTCCAAGATTCCGATTTCATTGGTTAAGCAGGGGGCCCAGGCACACCTATGTTTTCAATGCCTCTTAGCAGTTTCAAATGTGAAGCCAGGTTAGAGAATCCCTGAATCAGATGACCAAGAGTTCTCAAGGGAGAAAACAGCTGACAGGGAGAGAGTTTGAGGGGAAATTTCATGAGTTGCCAATCTGATGCGGGTTTTGTCAAAGGCACTCAGGTGATAGATCAAGCTTAAAGTTGGACATACCTGTCTGGATGGTAGAGAAAAGATCTCAGTTGGAAGCAGGTGAAAGTGATTGACATTTACATGGTATAATGGAAGTTATGGCAGAATGTGTGATTACCTAGGGAGAGAGTAAGAGGGGCCTGAAAAAAATCCTTCATTAAAGATAGAGGGTGATGAGTCAGCAAAGACCATGAAGGAGTGCCAGTAAGTTAGAAGGAAACCAGGAAAATGGGGTGTTGCCAAAGTCAGCGCAACGGAATGTTTCAAGAAGAGAGTGTGTAAGTGGATTGAAAGCTGTGTTTAATTTTGTCAGGGCCTGGAACTCCACCCACCTTCCAACAATCTAAGGTCTGGGTTGATTTCTGGCCTTCCCCATGGTAAGTCTCTACTTTAGCAAGATAGCATTAGCAAGGAATTATTAAAGGTCAAATTTAGGAGACTCCACTGCCTAATTTTTCAGAATTTGGAAAATAATTACAATCTCAATTCAGATACTACACATAAAAAATAACATTCTCTGTGCACATGCACTCATGACTTCTAGCACTTAGGCATACATGATGTTCGCCTATTTGTGGGTTTAAGCTTGGCAAGTATTGGAACTCTTTTAGGATTCGGTGGCATTCTTTCTGTTGCCAAGCCTACCCAGGGCAAAGCAAACTGAGTGATCTTTCAGAACTTGCTGCCTCTCTGTGCCCCTACCATGAGGTATACAGGTTTTTGTTACTATCACGGTGTCTATGCCATTTAATTTTATTTCTTTACACGTGTGCCACCTCCTGATTTCCCTGAGGACAGGGAATAGTTTTATTTATTTATTTATTTATTTATTTATTTATTTATTTATTTATTATTGCTTAAAGTATTACAACAAATGCAGGGAATAGTTTTATATGAGCTTGTATTCCCAGCACCTATCACAGTGCCTAGCACTTGGTATATACTGAATAAATGTTTGTTGAATGAATGGAAAGTTGCAAGATTTTTCTCTGAGTTCATGAACAGTCAATCTGGAAATTCCATCTCTAAGTATTCTTTCATCATAGACTGTAAAATACTGTTTAAATAAAGGATGTGGTTTATCCATGTTTAAGTTTTAGGTCAGTTTTCTATGGAGTTAGTAAAATCTCGTTCCAATACAAATTATTTAATCCCTTGGTGCCTTGGGTTTTCTGCCTATAAAATAAGAACAGCAATGCTGATTTCCCTTGGAGCTGCAGGGAGGATTGTCAAAGTCAGAACTCTATTTGCCCATAAAGAGGTACTCCTTGGGTTGGAGGACCAATTGATGATCACTTCTGTCTTGTTCTCTCTGAGTATGCTTTTGTTCAGATCCTATGCGGTAAGTTCTCCTGGAGCAGTTGCTAACAGGCTGAATGTTACGACCAGAGGAGGATTCCCCAAGCAAAGAGCTGGCTTAATCATGTCATTCTTTTCCACAGGGGTAATTTTTCTGGAGGGCTCCAGTCCCTTCTGGTCTGGACACTGAGCAAGCAAAGTATTGGTGGCCTCAGGGCAGAGCGAGTCCAGCTGCAGGAAATGTAGTCAAAACGGCCTTTAAGGTCATCTCAGACTTTGATTAGTTTGCTTAGAGCTCATCTCCCCTCGAGTTCGAGTGTGCTGTTAAGTTGATTTAAGGGTTTCTTGGTTAAAAATCTATCACAGACGTAAGAGATTACCTTAACCAAGGACAATTTTTCTGACTGCAATTTAATAACCCATTTTCATTTATTACAGATCCACTTGACTCATGGACGTCCATCGACGGAGTGCTGATTACATGGCAGGTTCGAGGGTATCGTAACTATCCCCAGTTTTACACATGCAGAGAGTGAGGCTCAGAGACATTAAGCAATCTGCCCAGTGTCACACAGCTGGCAACAGGCAGTGACACCAAACAAACTACAGACTCACTGACGTCCGGCTCTTTTCTATAATTCAGTATTGCTTCATCTTCTTTCGGTGGGTCTGTACTATGCTTTATTTTAAAGCCCAATTTTATCTTCAATTGGCTGAATACCTGTAATCCCATCTCAAAGAATATACATTTGGGTTTTCTTGCCATTTGAAATTATTTTGAGGCAAAAATTTTAAATGAAATAAAACTATAATATTTAACTATCTGACTTGGAACATTCACATCTGTGATCACCTCTCTTCCTTCACTTTTAAGAAAATATAACTGTCTTATATGACTTTTCAGTTTCTTTCTTCTGTTTCTCACACATGATACACATGATACACATGATCTCATTAGATCAATTTAGCCCTTTGAGCTTACAGTGCATTGACTGTTTTGGGAAGTACTTTACTCATGACCAGATGACAGACAGCCGCCCCTGCTCCTGGTAACTGCAAACAAGTCTGGGTTTCTTGTGCTTTTAACATTGTACCCAGGGAGATGTTTGCAGATTTTTACATTTTCATCCACAAAGACCTAACAGCTTCATGGGAACAAGATAGAAATGGATAAAGGTCATGATGTGGCCCATGGGGAAAGGCAGTTCCATTTTCTCTGGGAAGTACTAGGCAGACTGTCCAGCCAACATAAGAACACAAGGTTCATTTGATTTTCCTCTCAGGTGTCAACTCCAAGTAATTGGAGTAGCCGCCTGAATTGCCAGGCTCTGGGATAAGACTGTGCAATCCCTTTGTGATGTCTTCCATAGGCAGCAGGGAGTTGTGCCAAGGCTGTGCACATGCCAGGATTTGCCATCCAGAGAGAAAGCAATGGCCCAGGTAACAAGTTAAACAAAAACTGAGCTCCAAAAAGAAAAAGGGGGAGCAAGAGCCCCATTTCACAAATTACTCCAAAGAAAACATATGAATGTATTATAGAATTATATCTCTGAAACCTAGATAATTTTATTAACCAATGTCACCCCAATGAATTAAATAAAAAGAAAATGTATGAATGACATACTTTCAATTAAAAACACATCTAAATACATAAATAACTGAAGTACAAGGAATTAGAGAGAAGGGCGTATTATTCAGGGAGGGGGCAAGCAGACCATGTTCTTGTGATGAAGAACACCAGGTCTGGTAAAACTTGCCCTCCTGCAAACTTAGAGAGAAACATACTGACGAGGCGAGTCCAAAGCCTCAATGAGTACATTTCAGATGATAAATACAAAGGGACCATGCTGGCAGGGCTGACATTTGGCATATGAGCTGACCACACCAGCACAATAGATGTGTAGGTGCCATGGATACCTGCGTGGAAAGTTTCTCTGTTATTGACCCTGAGCAGGACTCTTGGTGGGGCTTATGGTACCATAAGATGCCTGTTACCAGTGTTCCTTTTGGTGTGGACAGCTCCTCCTAAGAACCCTCAGATAGAACACTGTGCCCACCTGACAGATGACATTTCTCTGCCTTGAAACATTCACCATGGAGGAGGGAAATAGGCAGGTATCAAATTGCAGCTCAAAGTAATAACTGTTATCACAGAGACAAGGGTGAGGTGCAGCCCGAGGCAGGGAACCCACCTCCGTCTGGGAGGGCCAGGGAAGGCTTCTTAGAAGAGACATTAGAGTCAGTTAACTGGGCAGAAAACCGTGAGGAGGTCGTTCTGGTTTAGAGAAAGGATAAGCAGAGGCAGGGAAGCAACAGCACGGTCAGCTAACTGCTTCCAGCTCAAGGTCCCTAGAGCAGAGTGAGAGAAAGGAGTGGGAGGAGGCTCAAGGGCATGGTAGGTCTGAGCGTCACTGAAGGGTTTTCAGCAGAGATATGGCGTAAACATCTTTGTTGTTCCATGTCGTTGATAGCATTGTCAAACTACAGTTGGAAGGCTGGGGAGGGTTAGGGTGGTGGTGGTAAGAGATCAACTGAAGGACTTGTATGCATGCATATAAGCATAATCAATGGACACAAGACACTGGAGATAGGGGAGGCCGGGAGAAGGTCAAGGGGGTGGGGGGAAAGGAGACATATTTAATACTCTTTGTAATACTTTAAGCAATAAAACAAAAATAAAATAAAATAAAATAAAATAAAATAAAATGTAGATGTTTTATATTTCCTCATTTACTGAAAAGAATTTTTAAGAGAAAGTCTTTCACCTCTTTCTGGAAATTATTATCATTAAAATAGAAACTTTTTTGCACTTAAATGTAGTTTCAAGCATTAAAAAAAAAAGACTGAATTGGAAGTGAGAGAGATGCTGGCTAGGAAATTACTGCAATTGTCATGGTAAAAAAAAAATGAATACAGCAGATTCAAAAAATACTAGAAATTAAAATCATCAGGACTTAAAGACTGTTGGGTGAGAAGAAAGGAAGAAAAAAGGACCAGGTGACCCCGAGGGTTCAGGTTTGGGAAGGTAACAGGGCTGTTAATGGCCTGGAGAAGACAGGAGGGGCAGTGGGTTTGGGTTTCTCTGCATGCCAACACCAGGAGCTAAAGCAGCAGTGGCCAGTGGAGAGCATGAGCTTTGAAGCCAGAGATCAGGAGTCAAGTCCACTGCTTTCCCTCCCACTCAAGAGCCACGTGGTGTAGAACAAGTTAGTTAGCCTCTCTGAGTCTCAATACTCCAACAGCAAAACTGAGATAATGAGGGTGTGCAGCTCATAGTCTGACACTGAAGATCAAATGAGCGTGTGTATATCTGATACTTAGTACAGCTCCTGGTACATAGTAAGAACTCAATAATGCTAGCTATGTTTGAATCGGTAAATATATATTTGGGATAAAAATGCTTTTTATTTTCTTGGTCACATCAAATTTACATGCTATTTATATTTCACTGGCTTGAACCAAATTTCTGCTAAGCATTTATGACATAACACATAAAAGCCATCTTCAACTGGCCTCCAGTCTAAGGACTGACCATAGGCTTCTTGACTAGAAAGTCTATTTAGCTTCCTGGGAACCTGATCCCTAGGAACCCACACTTAGGAGGGGATTAGGCTATCCCCCTGGGGTTGTGCTGGAATCAGTCCCAATCCAATCAGTACCATGACTTGACTTCATACTTCCCTTCACACAGCTCTTATAAGTGATCCCTAACAACTGCAAGCAATGAGCAAAATTGTTAAACCCACAAAGTAGACATTGGTATCCATAGTGTCCAACACAGGACTTGGCACATGGCAGGTCCTCAGTAAGTTTGGTTGGATCAACATGTGCACTCCCTGTACCCCCACTGCAATGTCTAGCCTCAGGAAGCAACACTTGTACCATGCTGTTCCCTAAACCCCTCTTCCTTCTACCCAAGCCTGTCCCCTAAGCAGCATGAATTGTTCTTTATAGATCTTTCAAAGCATGTAAATGAAGTGTTTAATCTGCCAATCACAAAGTGAAGACTATAAAACAAATATGTTTTAAGAAACCAATGTAGCCCAACCAGCATGACTCAGTGATTGAATGTCAACCTATGAACCAGAAGGGCACAGTTAGATTACTGGTCAGGGCACATGCCCAGGTTGCAGGCTCAATCCCTAGTGGGCGTGTGTGCAGGAGGCAGCCAATCAATGATTCTCTCTCATCATTGATGTCTCTCTCCCTCCCTCCTTCCCTCCCTCCCTCCCTTCCTCTCTGAAATCAGTCAAAAATATTTTTTTAAAAGAGAGACCAATGTAGATATGGGTAAATTTCTTCAAGTGTACATTGATAAACTAAAATGTTTTTGCCATGTAGTGATTCAGTAGATTGGCCAAGTTTCTCTCTCTGAATGTGCATGTGTCTACCCAGACAATTCAAGACAGTATAAATTAGTAGAACTTATGGGTGCTTGTGTTTTCCAAACCCATTGAAAAGAACCTAATTTAAGGATCTGTGATTTAATGAACCTTTCAAAGCTGAAAATGTATCCCACGGAGATTTAAAACAGAATATAGATTTAAAATAGAAAAAAGAATGAAACAAAGCTAGTTTTGTGTTTCCTGGACACAGAAAGGTGCTAGAATTATTTACTGCTTTCTGGGCTTTGCATTATGACCAAATTGATATTTTCCAGGTTTTTCATTAACTTAAAATGTCCTGAGGTAAACACATCATTTGCCATGATTAAATCCAAGGCATTTCCACAGCTTCCTTCTGAGCAGCAAAAAATTAGGCCAAGAGGTAAGAGTTCTGGTCAACCCCTTTGTGAAAGCTGCACTAGAGAAAAATGCACAGATTTCACCTAGCAGCCACAGCAAGCAGAAGCTCTACAAGCAGAATCACATGGTAAATCTTTTGGTCCAGAACTTTCTCACCTCCAAAACCAGAATTCATTTCACCTTGTCTTAAAAATCCCCAGAGATCCCCCAAATTGTAAAAGAACGTAGAATTGACCATCACAGTTACTGCATCAGCCCACCAGGAAAGGGTAGAAACACCTCTCTGGATGGTTCTAGATAGATCCAGGTTAATAAATACACAACTCTCAGAATTCACTTGAACTTCAAATTTTCTTCCCAACCTGAAATAGACTAATTAAATTCATTTCTGTTAATAGCTAGTCTTTTAAAACAGATGGAAATTTTAAAATGAATAGAAAAGCCAATTCAGTATAACTTTTTCTTCCCACTCCCTACATTCCACACCTCAGTCTTAGAGACAGGGACATCTCTAGATGGCCCAGTTGGTAACCCAGCAGAGTCCTGAGTAAATTGTTAGTAGGAGGGAGCGAAGAACACACAACAGGAAAGCCCAGAATAATTTTTTTTTAAATCCTTTTCCTGGATCCTAGTATCTGATTTGCTTGCAGCTAAATTTTGAATGCTCCCATCTGAACCCTTCAAAGATTGAGTCACAAGCAGAGGTATTCACTTATCTTAGAACTTATCTTAGAACCACCCCCTGTTCACTTAATGTGTAACCACATCCCCACCCCTTCCATTCACTCAAGATGAGGCAGACCTTCCCAATGCTTGTCCAGATGGGACACTGCTCTGACATTCCAAGAGATTAGTGTAGAGTGACTGATTAAAGTTCACTAACATTGTCTGGTTCATAGATAGATACAACTTCTTATCAATTGATAAAAAAGAATATCAGGCAATTTAAAGATGGCATCCTCCCAACTGAAAAGGCTGAAAAAAGTGAATTTTGTCACCAAAAACCGGAGGAGAACAGAGATGAACAGAATTCCTCACTGTTCCTGATGATTGGCAGGAACCAGCTATTTCCAAAGAGAACAATCCCAGAGGACTCTTAAAGGAGGGCAGTTTTGCAACTTCGTTCCCAAATTATAGAGAGGCTTACTTGAAAGATTGCTGGCCACTGGTATAGAAAACCTTGAATAAACACCATGTGAACACACCCCTGGACCTGATGGAAGGCAGCATGACTGTTTAGAAAACAAAGAAGATTTCGAGCCGGATACCATCATTAGGGCCAGAAACCTGATAACACCATTAGCAAGGAGTGTCTCATTTGAACATTGGAAACTTTAATAAACTGTTACATTATGGTCCAGGGAAACACAGTTTCAGCCAGTTGGACTTTTAAGTGGTTAAAAGAGACCTTAATGATTAAATAAGAGTTGGCAAAAAGATTCTGAATTGTCATCATACAGTTGGAACAATTTTTGCCACAGGTCACACAAAAAAATATGAATAAATACAAGGAACCAAAGAAAAAATCTGTTAGGAAAAAGTATACACCATGCCCACCACCAAAGCCAGAACATCAGATTGATAAAGAAGTTCCTAGTGGTGAACACTTTCTGAAGGCAAGTCAAAAAAAGTGACAGACAGTGAAAGCAATAAAGGCTAGGCAAGTGGATACTCTCA
>PVJC01011471.1:0-41482 GCA_004026665.1 Murina feae | reverse complement strand
GGGACCGTGGGGACCGTGGGGGCCTGACCCCAGCGCGCCTCTGCCCGCGCGGGCTCAGCGGTCGGGCCACACGGCTTCCCCAACTCTGCTCCCCGGGAGCGGCCGGCGGCCCCGGCCGGGTCCCCTCTCCCGCCCGCGCTCCCCGGGGCGGCGGGGCCGGGCGGCGAACAAAGGCGGCGCGGGGCGCGCGTCTCTCCGGCAGGAGGCGGTGGCGGCGCCGCGCCGAGCCCGCATTCCTGCGAAGCGCCCGGGGCCCGCGGGGCGACGTCACCCCCGGCTCCGCCCCCGTCCCTCCCCGAGCAAAGTAACTCCTGGCGAACAGGAGCAGCCTCCTCCGAGCCATGGAGCGCGGCCGCCGCGGCCACCGGGCGACGCGAGCCACCCCGGCGCCCCAGACCTAGTTTGGCGACCGCCGCCAAGGGACCCGCGCCGGCGGGCGGCTGGGGGCTCCCCGCTCGCACCCCGCCGGGCCCGGCCGTAACCCCCGGCGCGGATCGCGCTGCGATCCTCCGGGCAGCTCTTTGCGAAGCTGCTTGAAACTTCTCCCGAAGTCGACATGGATCCGGCGGCGGCGCTGCCCGCCTTGGCGGCGTTCCTGCTCCTCTCGCCGTGGCCTCTGCTGGGGGCGGCCCGCGGCCAGTTCTCCGCAGGTGAGTGGCCCCGAGGACCGCCCGGGCCCCGGAGGGGGGAAGGGGGGGTGCAGAGGCTTCTCGCCAGGGGCCAGGGCCCGAGGCTGGGACTTGGGGGGAAGCTTTCTGGGCTCGGGGTCGGCGGCCACAGGGCAGCGGGAGGGATGTCCCCCGAGTGTGCGCCAGGTGGGCCCCGGGGCCCCGGGCTGGGCGCCGCCGGGCGCAGGTAACTTTAGTCTCCGCGACCCATTGTTCCCGGCCCCGGGCGCGGGCTGTGCGGGAGCCGGGGGGACCTGGCTGCTCCCGGCAACCTGGCCGCCTCGGTGTCCAGCGCAGGCGGCGCGGGGCCGGGGAGGAGAGGGGGGAAAAGTAGTTACGACGCCGGGGACGGCGCCTCTGTCGCTCCGGGCGCACGGTGCTCGCTGACGGCCACCTGGGTGTCCAAAAATAAAATAAAATAAATCCCCCCGGGAAGCCATTGTCAGAACGGCGGAGGCTCCAAAGGACTGAGCTCGGCGCGCCGTGCCAGGTGCTTTTCGTCCGGGGAATCACCTCCGCGGACTATTGTCTAACTCCTTCCCGGTCCCTCCCCCCGCCGCCCTCCCCTCCCCTCCCCTCCCCCGGCGGCCGGCAGCTCCTGGCGTGGCCCTGGGCGCTCGGGCACTGAGCGGGGCCGGCGCCGTGTGTTCATGGCATGTTTGGAAATAGGCGCCCAAGGGTCCACGCCGAGCGGTTCTGGGCAGCGGGGACTGGGAGCTGGGTCCGGGGAGCCGGACCCCCGGTGCCGGAGCACAGCCGTTCCCGGCGCGGGTCCGGGGGATGGGGCTGCAGAGGATTGGCGCCCGCCGGGAGTGCCCCGAAGGCCGGGTGTGGCGCGGTCCTAGGGGTACCTGGACCCCTGGGTAAAGCCATTTGGGGGAGTCCAGGAAGACCGGGCTCTCGCGGCCCCGGCCGGTGTTCCCTTCCAGTTGAGTTACCCTTCCCGGCGGTTGCTTCTTTCGTTCCCTCCTCTGGGGGCTCTGGAGTTGCACCAGGTGGACGCTGGCGAGCGGGCTCCCGGGCGCCTGTCTGCTTCGCGCCGATCCTGGCAACTTTCTGGCCGGTCCCCCCCCCCCCCCCCAGCCGGGCCGGCGAGCGCATCTGCCGCCTGCTTCGCGGTGCAGATGGAGGCGCCGAGGTGGCCGGGGGCGCCGGGGGAGACCCGGGAAGCGACAGCCGCGCTCCTGGCCGAGGCCGCAGGACGCGCAGAACCAACTTACTTTGCACACGTCTGTTTGTCTCGTTGTTTTGGCTGCCCGGTTTCCAGGAAATAAACTCAAATGGTTGGGATCCGGACTCCTGTTTCTTTGCCCTTCCTTCCCCTCTTTAGAACTGTATAAAAGGAGTTAGCGGATTCAGGCGTTGTTCACTCAGGCGGATTAGGAAATGCAGCGTGTAGAGGGAAAGCCGTGTATATGGGGGATGCATGCAAAGGGCAGCAGCTCTGTGCAGTGAAGGAATGACCTGAAGACTTAACTGAGTTGCACCTGTGACATGTATTGCCCATTGGTGTCGGCACCTGGAACCGTGCTTGATCTAAGTCATTGAATGCAGGCAAGTTGGAGTGGGTATTGATTTCCTCACAGTGTTTATCCCTGCACGGAGAGCCTGTGCTTGAAAAAGCAAGTAGTTTGTTCACTGAAAGTTTGAATTCTACCATCTGCATGAATAAACTTATATGTATTCTAGAGTTGCAGCGGTTGATGTCTCAACAGCTGATGGCTGTATTGTCAACAGTAAAGAAACTTTTCTTCTGTTTTCAAATGTTATTTACCCTCCTTTCAACATAGAGAGTAAATACTGAATTTCCTCCAGCAGAATGTTCATCAGATATCTCTAATGAACAATTGTTTTCCCAGACATGCAGTTCAAGTAATTGGATTAAACATGCCTGGGTTTTCTGTAGAACTAAAGCAAAACATTGGACTTTATATTACATTTTAACTAAAAGAATGAGCAATCTTAATATGCAGTTCCCCCTGAACTCTATCTCAAAATTTTGCCACTCAGGATTTACATATTTGTCCAGAAATGAATACCTTTGATTCCACAGTGTAAAGTCAGGTTGTGGATTTGCCTTTCTCCATAAATTAAAAGTTTATTTTGAAAAAAAAAAATCCATTTTCTGGCTGTCCTAAGTCATCTGGTGTCCTATTGTATGCAGCCTTTTTGGCAGTTTGTTGCATCGACATAGATTGAGATTGGATGTGTGTTATTTCTTGCTGATTTTCTGATATTCTTTAAATTGAGGAACTTTTATTTTGAGAGACATTTAAATAAAAGTGTTTTAAAGTCTAAAATGAATATGTATTAACAGAATTTTAAAATAACCACTTTCATGTATTTTTCAAATCATACCCATTTAGACCAATTTACCACTTTTAGATCATATCATGTGGTTTCTAATGTAGTAAGTTTCAAAAGCAAATTTTGAAAAACTGAGGATTGTTAGATCTTTGATGTAGGTACTCATCCAGTATACTTTGTTTAATCACAAATTTAAGAATATTTTCATCATTGTGACTTTTGTCTTAGCTTTTAAAGTGTAAAACTATTGCTTGGTGAGCCTCTTTCAAACCAGAACTGCCTATATATATCAACTTACATTCTTTCAACTTAATCTCTCACTTAAGATGTCACCAGTGTCAAATATTACATCTGGGGAAATTGAGGCATAGAAGCACAAGATGTATTGACGTTTATTCACTGGGCTGTGTAACTGTCATCTCTTGATATCATGATGTAAGAAAGTTTTCTGTACTAGGACTCTTGATGACTGACAAACCCAGTCATAGATGAGGTAACTTTTAGAAACTCAACTTTCTCATCTGTGAAATGGGGATAATAAAATGCATTCTGACCTTTCCACATGGTTTTGATGAGGGCCATATAAAATAATTTATGTGAATCGGTGCTGTAAATTATAAAGCATTATGCAGCTGTCTGGGCAGTAATCATACATTAAGGTAGCTATGTGCCTTGACCTCTGTCTTTACGTACTCCTGCACTATCTCCTCGTGAGTATAGGCTGTTCTGATGTTTCTCTGTGTGTCCCACTCGGCCAGCCACTTATTTTAATCATTATTAAACATCATCATCCCAGATTGGCCAGGCCATAATTTCACAGTGAGAAAAATTATCTTTTAATTTTTACTGACCTCATGTAAATCTTGAGTTAAATCTGGGGAAGAGTCATTATGGATATCCCTATCTATTCTAGCTAATACATGTTAAGTCCATTTCCTTTGCTGTTTGTTTGGTTCACTGTGGGTTGTTCAGCTTTTTGATTTCAGCGTGGAGGAAAAGATGCAGCTTTTCAGATGCAGTCTTACCGGTGACCTAGAGAGGGACTCTTGTCTCTCTGCTGTGATGTGAGGCTGGAGCGCAGCTCAGGATCCTGCCTCTGGCATAGCACACTGGAAGCAGGCACTCACTCACTTGACTCCTGAGTCCCTGCCACCAAGCGGGGCCCCTTTCCTAGGACCTGACTTCTCCATGTTTTGGTAGGCGGAGGTAATTTCCCCTACACGTGTTTCCCCGCTAAGGCCTTATATCGGAGACAGCTTGTGTTAAGGTTTGCCTTTTGGTCTTCAGGTTTGGATTGGCCGCAATCCCTCAGTCTCTCAATTCATTCAAACTCCCAAGTTCTAATCCCTAGCAATAAAGTGTAGCCGGTTATTTCCGGGACTGGTTTTTGTCTCACTGGTCTTCTTATGTTCCACTCGGTTGATTTTCCTAGATTGCAAGATGTCCTTTCGGGAGAGGCAGCTCTGGCTGCATTTGGGCTTTGGCATGTGTGCCGCTGACAGCTCTTCTCTTTGTATTCATAAATGTGCATTTCAAAGATAAATCAGGCCCGCTGCCACCGCTCCCCTCTCCCACGCGCCTTCCCACTCTTCTCCAGCAGCAACAAAGCCCCACATGCGCATACACAGAACCGCAGCTTTTTGTTTTCATCAGATACCTTCTAGTGCTGGAAAGTACGACTCAACCACTACCCAGAGCAGACACCAATCCTCCTACCGAATCGTTGTTTTCTTAAATAGACTTTCATTGATTTCAGAGAGGAAGGGAGAGGGAGAGAGAGAGAGAAACATCAAGGATGAGAGAGAATCATTGATCAGCTGCTTCCTGCCTACCTCCCAGTGGGAATGGAGCCCGCAATCCAGGCATGTTCCCTGACTGGGAATCGCACCATGACCTCCTGGTTCATAGGTTGACCCTCAACCACTGAGCCACTGAGCCAGGCTGACCAAATCTTAGATTTCTAGCAGGGATGGTTTACTACACATTATTACGGCCTTAAACATTTTAACTCATGTAATAGGGTCCTGTTTAGAGAAACTGTGTTGTTGCCTTCCAGTCCTTTTGAAGTGCAGGGTTCTAGGTCTGCTCACGGTGGTATTAACGACAGTGTACATCGTGCTCGTGTGCATCTGCTCCTCAGAGGCACAGAAGATGCTGATGTCATCTGTCCGGTGCTGTTCCCATTTCCCCTACTTGCTCTTTATGCAGGCCCGGAAGTCAGGGATTCGGGAAGACTGAGAGCAGGAAACAGAAAGTTTACAGATTTTTCTTAAAGAAAAAAAACAGAGGATGCTGGGGGTATGTGGGCACATGTGTGAGTGTGTGTGTTTGATCTTTTATTTAATTTTCTAAAGAGGAAAAAAAAAAGACTTATTTCGACTTGTTTATTGGAATCATCCTTTGCCTTTGTCCAAACACTTTCATTTCGGAAAATTTCCCTCTGTGTATTCCTCTCAGGCTGTCCCCTTTGATCATGTATATTCGGCTTGTGTTCCTCTATCAAATGGTGTTTCTCTTTGCCTAACACGGTTATAATTGCTTTTGATTTGTTTTTTTCATCAAAACACATGTTGTTTGTCATGGTTACTGAATAATGGCATTTTATCATATCATGACATGCTTTAAACTGATATTCGGTGACAAAGTAAGTACATCAATCAGGCTAATTTTTATTTCAATTAGAGCCAAAAAGAAACTTGCACATCCATAAAATAATTTTGTAATGTCACAAAAGATGTATTTGTTTGTGCTTATATAGCTCTGAATGGAAGAGAAATGTTAGGTTCCTTTTGTAAATGGAAATAGAAATTTTGAGTGGCACATTGCTGGGTATTTTGAGATACATGAGGGGTAAGTTACATACAGCTATGCTTTGGAAAACATTTCAAAATTATGTTTGAATGTTTGATATCAATGCAAACTCTAGAAGAGGTGGTTTATAAACTTTAAACTCCATCTTAATGAAAACGTGTTTAGGAAAAATTTTCTTAAAGAAACATAGTTCCCCATATAAGGTTTATTAGTTCCATGAAGATTCTGTTGTGAGAGCTATGTTTGCTTTCCTGGGGTATTCTGGTGGGAATTCTTTTGGTTTGCAGCTAATATTCTAGTAATAAAACGGAATTTGCATAATTAAAAAACCCAGTTTTGTTGACAGTTGTCAGATTGCTGAGGTTCTGGGAAAACATCGGAATGTAAGGATCACATTGATCGCGGTGTGGAACATTGCCATTTCCTCTTAGTCCGAACGTTTTGGCATTCTTTTCTCTGTGTTGATAATCTATAAAAATTACAAGTGGCTTGTTTTGTCACTTACCATTGTTTTAGGGGCACATTAAGTAGTGCTTATTGAAATGATCCATGTTTCCACTTTATAAGATTGGAGAGCTCTGTTAGTGAAAATGATGAACAGGGCAGTGCCGGTGGAACCTTCCACAGGTAGCATTCTAGAACTTATTTTACTAAGAGGAACTTGGAAATAAAGCCAAATAAAACAGTGCCTATTTGAGTTTGTTTTCATTTATTTGCTGGGAAAGGTGAAAGATGTAAATATGTATTTACACACACATAGACATAGGCGCATCTTAATAGCGACAGAACTTCATTGTCCAAAGGTCCAGGTTACAAGGAAGCTGAGGACATCTAGAGATGGGGGTCAAACCTCTATACTTATATTTTTGAAAAGAATATTGGACTTAGATAATTATTTTCTGTATTTCATAGATGAAGAAAAAACTGAAATGGAAGATAAATGAACTGTATAGTATATACTACAGTGTACTGTGCTCTACTTTTAATGCAAATATAGTAAATCTTCTTCCAAATGGAAATCTATTTATATAAGCCCTTCCCAATGCAGCCTGCTCGTTAACCAGCTGATTGTAGGCTGACTTTCCAAACCCAGTCCAGGGCAGCAGCTGACCAGCTACAGAAATACCCCTAATCCTTGTTTGGCAGTGGGGTGACTTAGCAGCTGTAAGTGGCAGGCTGGTCACAGGTCCTGGACATGATTTGCCTTAGGTCTGTCAGCAAATTCAAGAGCAGAGAGGAAGCCTTTCTAAGCGCCCTCACTGTCCACTTAGGGGGTGATAGCTGATAACTTCATGGTCATTGGACCCCTCAATTGCAAAGGGCCCTACACTTCTGCTACTTGAATTGTGAGGTTAGTGGACCAGCAGTATTAACTTCACCTGGAAACTTGTGATGGTCTTGTGATGACCTATCAGAGCCCACCCAGGCTCTGCATTTTAATAAAATCTTCAGGTGATTTGCTTGAACATACAATTTTGAGAAACACTAGAATAACAAAAAACACACACACAAAACCCCAACTCAGCTTGAAAATAATTGCCATATGCACTTTACTGTAGAATTGTAAGTGTTGTGAAAGGATTAATTACAACATGAAACAAATTTCCCTGGAATTATATTTCTGATCAGTATTTACTTAATTATAATTTAACACCCTAGACACATGAAAATAACAATACTATGCAGGTTTTTAAAGAGTACTCAGACAGTTTTGAAAGAAGGATTTTTATAAGAGAATAAAAATAAAGCTAAATAGTTTTGGTTATAAACTTGTTGTGTAAGCATATTTGAATATAAACATATCATCCAAGGAGCCAGACATGATATATGCTAATCATTGATATGTGTATTGATATGTTGATACAGGAAATAGTATTCCCTCTGACATTACTAGTAGCAGCAGTTTCTTGTTTTATATTTCTCTTTTCTTCCCTAAGGATAATTTAAGTGTCTTTGTAATAAGGAGTTGATAAGCCAAACATAGTGAATAGAAGTTAGAACACAGTCGCTATGACTGGTGTTCGTTTTGCTATGTTTTGTGTTCATATTTAAGAACAGATTCTTGTCAGTTCTCTCAAGAGAAAAATTATGATGTAATAGACAGTGCACACTATTCATGTCAAAACACAATTGTGCTTGCATTTTATAGCTTGCTTTAGCATTCTTTTGGAAATGAATTCTCCCAGAAGACCTAATTGCCTTCTTATTAATGAGCCTGTAAGTGTGTTTTGTTACCATTTACTATTCTAAATGTGTCTAGGTTTGCTGGTTGTTTCAACATTGAAGTCTGATTAAATCACGACTATTATATTTGTTTTTACCATTTGCTAGCGATTCAGAAAATACTGGCATAATGACACCGTCATGGCAGAGACTAATGGAAAACAAGTAGTATAAATTCATGTTAACCCATAGTAGTGGTTGTGTTGTACTATTATTGAGAGCTGGAGTTTAGGGTCTGATGCTGTAAATGAAAGCCTGCTTAAACTGTATTGTTCAAAACATGAAAACAATGGTTCTGGTTAATGAATAAGCTATGAGGTAAGACTTTTTGCACTGACCTCTGTTAGATATTGGTGTTTAAAGGAAGAGGGTTCATTGGGGACAGATCAGTGTTAGGGAACTTGGTAATGGATAGAAGCTCTGAAAGGTACTTCCATACATGTTCAAGGGCCTTAGGGTCTGAAGGCTTTGACTTGTTACTTTTTCTAATTTTACTTAAAATTCTAGAACTTGACTTTTGTATTAGTTCTCTAATTTTATTGTCAGCAATAATCCAGTTTATCTATTCTCTTACACATTGGACAGAACAGATTTCCTGAAAGCAATTGCAAAAACAATAGAAGCTGCCATTTATTGAGTGCCGATGACCTGCCAGGTCTTATGTTTTGCATAATTTTAAATTCTCATGGTAATTCTTTGATATTGAAAGCATCTTCATTTTGCAAACTGAGGCCAAGTAATCACTCGCCTTAGATGACAGCATGAGGAACTAGTAGAGCCAGATTCATTATTGAGTATGTACACATGTGTAACAATTAGACATGTTTTGAGTTGCATATTGTTAGAAAGTGCAACCCTGACTGCTTGCAGCAAAAGGGGAATTTATCGTGTCCTCCAGCTGACAGTCAAGATGGAGCTTGACCTAGGAGTTCACGTAATTCCTTTTGGACATGCTCTCTCTCTGCCTGCTCAACTTAGTTGGGGGGTTGGGGGGGGGAGGGGTGGCTCCAGGAGCTTTCTTCTGAGGGCCCATATTTAGAGACCAGGTAGGTTCAACAACTCCCAAGCCACAAGCTCCCAGGTTGTAGTCCTTTAGGAAAATATGAACTTATGTGCTGGTTGCACCTGAAAAGGCCCAGAGGTTCACTCTGAATCGTGTGGATTGTGTGTCCAGGCCATGACTGAGGGAAAGAAAGTCTGTGTGCTGATTGGCTTAGTTTACTAGGATTTTGGATTCAGCTGAAGGCCCTCAGCCAGGTCACAGGGACTGATGTGGGGGTGGGGGGAGGACCAGGGAGGAGCAGGTAAAGGAATGAGGATGCAGGAATTTGGATCAAACCATCAGTTGTCAACAGAAAGGGGATTGGGTTGTGGAAAGGCAACCAAGCAACCAAACTACAGTCTGCTTGTTAAATAATGTGTGAGCAATAAAAGCAAAGAAAGAGGAAGTTGCCACCTGTGGGTATTTATAATCCTTCTGAGGGCAAGGAAGGAGATGGTAGGGAAAAGATAGATCAGATGGTTCTCAGCCCTGGACCTCTAGGTGGTACCATCAGGAAGACATGGTGGCGTCAGCCTTAGTCTCCAAGGGGAAGGGGCTGGAGGAGGAAGAGGCAAGAGGCAAATTGCACATGGGCATTACAGATCAGCTGTTCATAATTTAGGAAGTTTTTTTTTGGGGGGGGGGTGGTTTCCCTTTTAAACCCTGATCTAAAGTACACATTTTATTATATTCATTGTCTGAGTGTTGAATAAGTCCAGCATTAAAAATGGACAGAACTTTGCCCAAAGTCATACAGCTTGGAAAAACTTGAGTTCAAACTCAAGATTTCTATTTTTAGATCATTGTTGTTACCGCATACACATTGTTTTTGCTTAATGGTAATTTATATAGATAATTATTATTCAAGGTCTTCTTTAATTATTTTGATTTTACATTCTGAAGTTGTAAAACACTGTTTCCAGATGCAAACCTGACTTAATGATTGGCTTTGCTTAGAACAGTAATCCAAATATGAGGTGATAATATTTGATATCTCAGAGAAGAACTGCTTTGCATGTATACATGTATTTATTTATTTGTTTAAAATATACTTTATTGATTTTTTAAAGAGAAGGAGGGAGAGGGATAGAAGTTAGAAACATCAATGAGAGAGAAACATAGATCAGCTGCCTCCTGCACACCCCCCCTGGGAATGTGCCCGCAACCAAGGTACATGCCCTTGATCGGAATCGAACCTGGGACCCTTTGAGTCCAAAAGCCAACGCTCTATCTGTTGAGCCAAACCAGTTAGGACCATGTACTTATTTTTAAAGAAGCCAGAGGGTAAGCTAAGCTGTGATAAATTATCCTAATTTATTCCAAAGTAACTCTTCACTTTGGAAACTAATTTTGAAAAACTCCAGAGGTGGAGGTGAACTTGTTTATGATTTTGACCTTCTCACCTCTCTCTTCTGCCCAACTTTATAATGCTATCTGAACAACATGGGATATTCGCCAGAGTGAATGTAAGGAGGTGCTGAATAATGAATAAAATGTAGAGAAGTAGCAGATCTTGGCCCATCCCTGCCCTCCCCTCCCCTGTAGTTAGAGACAGGGCTATGCTAGTGGTGGAAAGCTGGGTGTGAGGAGGGCCGGGGCTCAGATATGGCTGTGCCAGGTCGGAGCAGTGTAACTTCCCCGGCACTTCCAGGGCTGCTAACGGCCCTTCTCTGGCCAGAGTAGCTGGCCTGGCTGGCACACAGGAGGAAGACTTCGCTCGGGGAGGAAGGCTTTTTTTCCTTCTATCACGGGAGGTTTATTTTTACACACCTTTGTCTACTACCCTAAAAAATTAATAAATTGTTATTGTTCTTCTGTGTGTGGCCTACTTACTTGGACTTTTTTTTTTTTTTTTTTACTTCGTGTTATAGCTTTATCAGGTGTGATAACTGTGACTCCTGAATGATGACATTTGTAATAATTTGTCTAATATCCTGTCATGTTGGAGCATAGTGCTATGCAGCGTGGCTCATTATTGCTGCTTTATCTACACTCACATTCAAATACTTAGGAAATATACAGAGTGAAGGGGCTGGCAGCAACCTGCTTCAGAGAGAGCGAAACGCCTGTTGAGAGACGTTTACGAAACCAGTTTCATTCAGAGCATGGGGCTTGCTGTGAAACTGCTCCTGTCTTAGAGGTCACGGTCAGGCCCTGCGGTTCGGAGGTAATTTCTTTCTGTTTCATCCTTAATGGCCTTATCACTAAAATGGGAATATTACAATCAAAGTGATTTTCATCTGTTCTCCAGTTACTCAGTAGGACGCTTTCAAAGGTAGAATGAGTAATACATGTGAAAGTACTTTTTAAAAATAGTTGTAAACTACTGTAAATATGTAAATATTTTTGCTGGGCATATAAACGTTAGCGATAAAGGAGTTATGGTTGAAGGCACAAAGTATATGCTAAGGGATGGACAGTGAGAACAATAGATGCATTGCATATTTGTGTGCCTAAGTTCCACACTGCCTGTCTAAATCGTTTACATTTATGAGTTTTGGGGGAAAGCGAGGTGATAAAGAAGAGTCAGTAAGGTTCTTGTGAGCAATGAGTAATATTGTTACATACTGTAGAACGCAGCCCCCCAAATTCATGTTCGTGAGGATTATGTGATTACATTGAAAAACGGTAAACATCTTTTAAGGACTGTGATGCTAAATGGCAAGTTTTCCTTTTTGAATGTTTTCATGAAGAGATTAAAAAACACTCTTGCTGTTCCAGCTGTTGTGCCTAGTAATGGGAGCGTGATTCTGATAAGGCTTGTGCCCCTTTATTTGCTCTTCTATCCCACTCATTTGAGCATCTGTTATGTGCCTCTGCTGTGTCAGGCCCTGGGTGTGCTGGCAGGTGAGCCAGGTATTGTCCCTGTGCTTGGGGAGCACATGTGACTTTGTGACTAGGCAGGGTGTGGTCCACTTGGAGCAGCTCTGTATCTAATGATTAACTAGTGCGCCCCTGGCTGTTTTGTAACCGATCATACACCTGTGTCTTGGCCAGTCTCACAGCGCAGTCTGTCTCTGGCAATTTGCTGGTCCACTTTGGAACTTGCCTGGGTTAATACAGTGCATTAGCAGTCTTTCCATACCCTTGAGCCTACCCACGAAAAGCTGGAAGCCTATCAGAGAAGGACGCAAAACTGTGCCACGGTGATTGTAAAATTCCACCAAATGGAATTTCCCATAAGTTGAGAAATCAGAGTAAACAAGACGGATGGAGGAGAGAGCGCATGTGCTTTCTGGAGGCTCCCAGTGACTTGCTCTCCCTCTGGAAACAGCATCCGGAAGGTTTCCAGGGTGGGGGAAGTCCGCTCCACTTAGAGGACTGCGTGTTGAGATGCACTCACAGCAGGAACATTCATATGCAGAGAGCCCCTGGTTGTTTGCCTGCAGATTTCTGTTTGCTGTGACCTGCAGATGCTTATCAGCAGCTGCTGTTGTCCAGATTCTTATCAGCCTTCTCCCTGGGGCTTCAGTGCAGTGGGTTGCCCAGAGCAGTGGGCAGCTGTGAGAGAGGGAGGCCAGAGACCAGCAGGGAGATCTGGGGGCCAGGCATCTGGGTGGACCTTGACCCTCAGCACCTGCACTTGCACCTGTCCCGGAAGCTGGCAAATTGCATTCCTGGCGCTTTGGTCATTCATTCCTGGGGGCAACAGTATTGTCATTTGAATACGCCCATTGCCCTACCAGGAAGTGGGGATTTTGAACCTCTGGGTTAAAGGAGGCCCATCTGGTGTGCGTTAAGGAGAACATTTAATTTGGGAGACGTGAAAATTGTTTTCTAAGCAAAACCAACATTGCCAAGCTTCAAAAATAGAAATTGAGGAAACTTTTGTTTTAGTGGAGTCAGTCACATTCTGTACCCGTGTTATCTCTGAGCAGAGGACGCTCGAAAATATAAACTTTACGAACACAGACTTAGGAACCCAATTGCCTACTGAGGGTGACTACTGGTTCCAACATATATTCCTGCTACACAGTCTAACCACTTGCCTTCAGCCTCCACATCCGTAAAATGGAATAAATTCAAGTACTTATCCTGGATATTTGTTTTGAGGAATAAGATTCATTCGGTTTTCCACAGTTTGGAGGAGATGAGGAATTTGGGGCATTCATGAAACTGCTTATTCCCTGGAGGGACTGAATCTCAACTACAATATGAAACCTTTAACGGGAGAGTAAGATTAAAAAGGGAGTTAACCAGAAAGTGGAAGAGTGCGATCTGTACTACTTCTAGAAGTGTCCATTCCATCCCAGGGATACATCCAGTCGGGAGCAGCCCTCAGATTTCCAGATGATAGCCTCAGCTGATGAGAGGAGATGCCTCCTTAGCTCCTAAAGAATGTTGTTTCCCCAAAGGTTACAGAATGAGGAAGGGAGATCTGCAGGGCTGTTTGCATGGGGCTGACATAGGCTAAGTAAACGCATACTGACATTTAGAACATAGTTTACCTATGAATTCCAGATAACGTTTTTTGCTTTCTTTTTAAGGTTTGCTGTTGAAATTTAATCTTTGTCAGCCCGGGTAGTTTCAAATTCATTTAATCCCCAAGCCACTGTCTACAGGGTAGAGCCATTTCAGAGTCCTGTGTTGTGGAGCCTGAGGCTGCCTAACCTTTCAACCACGGGCAGCTCAGGCGCAGGTTGCTTCTGAGAGAGTCAATGAAGAGGATTTCACGTTTGAATCAAGCTGCAGATTTTCTATGCCCTTCCATCTCCTTACTCCCTCTCTTCTGACTGTAATGGGAACAATCTTCCCTTTTTCATGTGTTATAGTTAGGAAAATATTTGCTCTCCAGATATAATTATCCACTTTTCAGAGAAGCTCTTTGCACTGTAGGTTTGAATCTCACCAAAATAAATGTGTTAGGTCTATCAAATAATTGAATGATACACCCCCCCTCCCCTGGGAACTGACCTTTAGACCACTTCACAACCAACATTCCCTTCCCCTGAGACCACATTCCCTCTGTTAAGATCTTTATCTTTCACCTCAGGACCCACCCAAAGAATTCTCCGCCCAGAAAAAGGCCTCCTATGCTCTAATCGGTTTAGCTCAGTGGATAGAGGGTTGGCTTCTGGACTCAAGGGTCCCAGGTTTGATTCCAGTCAAGGGCATGTACCTTGGTTGTGGGCACCTCCCCAGTAGGAGGTGTGCAGGAGGCAGCTGATCGATGTTTCTCTCTCATCGATGTTTCTAACTCTCTATCCCTCTCCCTTCCTCTCTGAAAAAAAGAAAAAAAAAATTCTCCTATATAATAAAAGGGCAATATGCAAATTGGCCCTAACAGCAGAACCACTGGGAATGACTGGTCACTATGACACACACTGACCACCAGGGGGAAGATGCTCAATGCAGGAGCTGCCCCTGGTGGTCAGTGCACTCCCACAGGGGGAGCTCTGCTCAGCCACAAGTCAGAAGGCTGCTAGTACAGCAGTGATTGTGGGAGCCTCTCATGCCTCCTCAGCAGTGCTAAGGATGTCTGACTGCAATTTAGGCCTGCTCCCCACTGGCAAGTGGACATCCTTGAGGGCTCCCGGGCTCCCACAGAGAAGTCTGACTGCCAGTTTAGGCCCGATCCCCTCCAAGGAGCAGGTGTAAGCCAGCAGGTGGACATCCCTGAGGGGTCCCGGACTGTGATAGGGCACAGTCTGGGCTGAGGGACCCCCCAAGTGCACCCATTTTTGTGCACCAGGCCTCTAGTGTGTGTGTGTGTGTGTGTGTGTGTATCTATATATATGCCTCCTCGAGTCCTTTAAAACTTCTGACTCCCTATCCCTGCCTGCTCGCTACATTTTGGGGCATAGCTCATCTGATTTTCCAGATGACCTAATAAATCATGATTCTTTGCCCCTTTTGGCCTCATGCTTTCCTCCTTCGGTGACGCTAACAAAATGCTTCTATACTTTTCAATTTAACATAATTTTGTTTACTGACTGGATGTTCCTAATACAGGGGTGAGCAAAAGTAGGTTGACAGTTGCATTGCAACATCCTTTTGAATTAAAAACTACTAGAGGCACCATGCACGAAATTTGTGCAAGAGTAGGCCTTCCTTCCCCCAGCTGCCGGCATCGGCTTCCCTCTGGGACCTGGGCTTCCCTCCAGCACCCAGGACACGGGCTTTCCTCCGGTTGCCACCCGGGACCCAGGCTTCCCTTGCAGCCCGACTTCATCCGAAGGACATCCAGTCTAATGATCATATTATGTTTTTATTATTATAGATCATAAATTCCTAACTGGGTGGTCATGATGAGTAGTTGTGCCCCAGACCTATAACTTCTTTAGTGAAAGGCTTTTAAGTCAGGCCTGTCCATCTGTGCATATAGGTTAACAGAGCTTTGAAATGACAGAAGGGGTAACCATCCTAAGAAAGCATATACTCTTATAATCCACTCCCCACCTTGCTTTCTTCCAATTTCATGTAATATTCCTTAGTTCCTTCCTTAATTTCAAATGCATAAAAAACAAAACAAAAAAACAAGAAGATATCAACAACTGGAAAACTGTTATTCTTGGTAGGATTGAGATCTTGCTTCCTGGCAATTGTCAGTTTCAAATTTTTTAAATCTTTGTTTCTAACGTCAAGAATTTAAATTGAATATGCACAGGAATTACACATTCTAACCCCTGTGGTTCCGCCTGTGGCCCCCAGCCTTTTTTCATGAAGGCAATGGAGAGATCCTTAAACCAGCGAGTGGGGCGGTAGATATCTCCAAAAGACCCAGGTGCTCTGTCTGACTCTGTGCTTGTAAGGTGGTCTTTGAGATTGAGCAGAGGATCTTGTGTCTTTTCCTGACTGTTCTTTTCAGGAATGCAGATCCCAGGTGAGGCCTGGGATTGCTTTGAGGCTTGTTTTCGCTCCTTAATCTTAGATGGAGGACTCCGTGGGTATTACTTTGAATTCCCCACAGGTCCATACCATACCGTTCACTCGAGTACCCATTAAAGATCTTCTCTAGTCTCTCAGCCTGGATACCAGTAGATTGAGGCACTTGCTTCACCCCATCACTCACTCGTAATTATGTCATAAACTTCCCCAGTTGCCCACTTTGTAGAAAAGCATGCGATTTTATTAAGGGTATCAAGAGAAAGGAGGGTGAAATGTCATGACAGCATTTACCTGCTCAGGTGCCAGTGCTTTACAAACAGTAGGAGGTTTCTTTGAGGTGGAGATTTTTTTTGTTATTGACAGTAGATTACAGCTACATCAAGTATTGTCTTTATGTGAGCAATGACAAAAAAAGATGTATCTATTCTATACTTTATTGCGATAGACTTAAACTTTAGTGATAGCATGTCAAACGTAATATATTTTCAAGCTTGTCAAAATAGGTGATACCAGTCTAAATTATTAGCACTTTCTTTGGGGCAATACCTTGTTGGGGCAGGCAAAGTTGATTTGTGAATACATATGGTTGATTAGGATCCTTGTTAGGCTGTTAAGCTAGAGACCTCTTCATGAAAGTGAGATGTGAGTGGATGGGAAAGTGGGGAAAAAAATGTGTATGACAGAGCTTGTCTCATTCCTTTAATTTTAATTTGGTTAAGTTCAAACACAGGCATATTTTGTTATACTGTGCTTCATGAGTGTTGTGTTTTTTACAAACTGAAGGCAGTACCTTTTACCAGCAACAAGATTCTGACTTGCTTCATTACCATGCTCACTTTATTGTGCTGATCTGGAACTGAACCCGTGGTATCTCCGAAGTATGTCTGTACTTCATGAATGTCCATTTTCTGCCAGTCAGAGTGTTTAGTACAGAAGGCAAAAAGATGAAGACGACCAAGTTCCTGCACTCCAGGACATCACAGCCTAGCTGGGGGAGCTGAGAAATAAATAAGTTATACATGAGAGTGGGAGGTACAGTGGGAGCACCATCAGCACATTGGGGGAAGGATAGTCACTCACTCCTGATGGGATTATGTAGGCCTTTCTGCATCGAAAGATCATCAATCACAAAATTCCCAAGAGTGGGCACACAGTGCTCTTAATAAAATGAGGAAGTGATGGTGATGGTGGGAAATGTTTAACAATCAAAATCTTAAAAGCAACAACAATAAAATCACCCAAGTTCAGGTTTGAGCATTTGCCAGTTTCCACCATGTAAATACTCCCGGTATGTCTGACTTCACATGACCAATATGATACCATTGAACAGAGTTGTGGAGAGAAGTGCAGTAACGTGCCATTGTGCAGTATTTCCACCATACTGATAAGAGAGACGTAAATAACCTCAAGGACATAAATACCATAATCATAGTAAAATATAGTAAAAATAGAGGCCTGGTGCACAAATTTGTGCATCAGTGGAGTGCCTTGGCCTGACCTGCAGGATCGGGCCGAAACTGGCTCTCCGACATCCCTGAGGGGTCCTGGTTTGCAACAGGGCACAGGCCAGGCTGAGGGACCCCACCAGTGCACGATTGCGGCCAGGGAGGGATGCAGGAGGTTGGCCAGCAGGGGAGGGACCGCTGGAGGGCTCCAGGGCATGTCTGGCCCATCTTGCTCAGTCCAGATCAGCTGGACCCCAGCAGCAAGCTAACCTACTGGTTGGAGTGTCTGCCCCGGGTGGTTAGTGCATGTTATAGCCAGCGATTGAGCAGTCTTAGCATATCATTAGCATAGTATGCTTTGTTTGGTCGGATGGATGACCTGCCGACTGGGCACTTAGCATACTAGGCTTTTATTGTATAAGATAATTAGGAAGTGATAACTTCTGAGTTGCTACCTCTGTTTTAAGTATAATTTATTTGAATGTAAGTTTCTTTCATTTGTTTTTAAAAAATGGTTGTGATTAACACCTGGCTTACAAAATTGCTGAAACTTTTAACACTTGCCTGTCAGGTGCTGGTGTGGACTGGCTCCAGCACACCACTGAATGCATTATGATCTTGGATATGGGTGTGAGGGGTCTAGTGAGTGAATTCTCTTTAATTATGGGCCCTTGTACAGTACTTTCCCAACAGAGCAGACTTTGGTGTGAGAAAGACTAGTCCACGTTGAAACCCATTAGGGAGGATTTCGTTATCAATAAGCTTTAGATTAATTGATATAAAATGCATATGTCAAAAGGCTTTTGAAGCATTCATTACAGAACCAAGTCTTAGGAAAAGTCCAAAGGACACTGTCTTTCTGCTTAACTCAAGTTTCTCACTGCACAGGAAGAATATCTTTGGTCCAAGGTGTTTGTTGTGAGTAGCTGAACTCTCCTTAAGGTCTTTACTGTATACTTAGATCCCTGCTAAGTCTACTTAAAGAGTAAGCTTTTAAATGTCTTTGAATTATATACTTTTCATGCTAAGCACCATCTTTTCCAGAATATTACACAGAAGGAAGTGGGTTTCCAGCCGGTATAGCTTGAACATTATTATATAATTTTGAAATAACACACCAGTAGTGGTTCATAAGTGCACTCAGCATTTGAGTTATTCAGAAATATTGGAAGAATAAACATTGACAGTGACAGTGAATGGATTTGAATCCCGTTCTACTATACATTGCTGCATTGATGAATTTTTGGTGTATATGAAATGAACATTTATAAAAATCTACCTTTAAAAATAAACATTTTTATTATAAATTTATTTGAGCTCTTAGTTGAATCTTTTATTATTTTCCACAGAATTCTCAACTGTCAACTGAAGTTACTTGTGATTATTTTACTTGACTTAAAAAATTATAATTTAATCTCTACCAATGTCACATGGCATGTTTTCACACTTGCTCTTATAGCATTTATTTCTTTAAGACAAAAATATTTGAAGTGCTAAAAAATGCCCTGTGGGTTAATCCTGCAATGCTAAATCAAATTTCCTGTGCCCCGAGTGCTGTTGTTAGGCAAAGGCTACAAAGAAGTTATTCCCTAAAAGTAAGATATTCATATTTTAGACTATTTTTAAAACTGATTGTTAATATGTTGTGTATGCATATTTTTTTCCTTTTGGTAGGAGCCTGTGTGTGTGTGTGTGTGTGTGTGTGTTGAGTTGAATAATATGTGACAAATCCCCAAGTCACTTATTTTGGCAAAATGGATTTCACTATAATTTTTCTCTGCATATTTTACATAAAATCTTTCACCTTATATCTGGGGGAAAATTATCTTCCCTCCTATGAGAACAATTTCAAGAATTTGGAAGCATTCCAAACTTTACAATTTAAAATTAAATTCCATAGCAGAATTTACCCAGTCTGTTCAAAACAAAATATAGATTGTAATTCTTCTGAATTACTGGTCTTTCTTGAAACAAAGTGAGAGAGGAGATAAGAGAAGCATTACCTAGTGTTAAAGGTGTAATACTAACCTAACTGGACCTTTTGTTTTTTCACACTTAAATATGTGAATAGGAAAGATGCGTTTGTTAATAGGAACTCCCAGGGATGTAGTTAAGCTGTGAACTTCTGTTTGATCTGGAATGAGTAGACTTGAGTTTATATTCTCTTTCTTTAATGCCTATAATACTATAGCAATTTATTGATTTCAGGATGATAGCTGAATTACCTAAGCATCATAAAAAATTTAATTATGCCAAGAATATTGTAATCATGAGGTTGGAAAGCTTACCAATAGTGGCCACAGTGACTGAAATGAAAGGACCCCCCAAACCCCTAATTCTGAGGTAAGCACATGATTACATTACCCAGAACAACCGATTTTTTTTAGTATCTGTTTTTGACAGTCTACTTCTACTTTGAATTACTTTATTATGTCAACACTGTTTATTCAGCAGGGACTAACACACATCTGTAATTCATTTATCAGGTATTTAGTCACTTCTTTGAAGCCTGATGACGTGACGCAATAGTACGTGGGTTTACCTGATTCTGTGACAAAAATGGAACCCATTGGTATCTATTTCTCTGGGCTGTTTACATGCCTTGTCTAGACTGTCATTTCATGGGCAAAAAATCCCTTTTTAATGTTTTAGATCCACTAACCTATAGTGAGATTTATTTTTAAAATCATTGTTTTTCTGTAGCTATCATTTTAGTGTTTACTGGGTCTAGCTTTGAGCTAAGTATTTTATGGGCATCAACTCAGTATTTTCAAACTGCATGTAACCACCATTTTGTGGGTACAGAATTCAAATCAGTGGGTAGCAACCAGCTGTAAAATCATGAAATAGAAGAGAATGTATCAACAATCTTCTAATCTAATAAAAGAATAATATGCAAATTAACACCTCTCCAGGATGACCAAGCCATGCCCACCAGCCAAGCCACACCCACCAGTCAATCAGAGCATCTGTATGCAAATTAACCCAGCCAAGATGGCGGCTGGCAGCCATGGAGCTAGAGTAAATAGCAGGCTTCCGTTGCAACTGCCTGCCTAGGCTGGCTAAACCTCTGCTCACGGTAACAATGTTTCAATTATGGAAGCCATGGAGCTGAAACAAACAGGAGGCTTCCTTATCTGCCTAGGCCTCGGCTCAAAGCAACAGTGTTTCAATTATAGAAGATAAATAAATCCCAGAAACCTGATTCCAGCCAGCCTCTCTGGGACCTTGGGTCAATGGGAGCTGTGGGCAGCCTGAAAGCGGCCCTCAGCCCCTCATCCAGGCTGGCCAGGTACCCCAGTAGGGACTCGAACCCTGAAGGGACTGTGGGCAGCCTTAAAACGGCCCTCAGCTCCTCACCCAGGCTGCCCAGGCACCCCAGTAGGGACCCAATACCTGAAGGAACTGTGGGCAGCCTGAAAACGGCCCTCACCCAGGCTTGCCACACCCCAATGGGGTGAGGGTCCACACTGGGGGGCTTGGCCAGCCTGTAAACAGCCATCAGCCCCTCACCCAGGCTGGCCAGGCATGCCAGCAGGTGGACATCCCCTGAGGCGTCCCAGACTTTGAGAGGGCACAGGCCGGGCTGAGGGACTCCCTGAGTGCACAAATTTTTGTGCACTGGGCTCCTAGTAATAAAAATAAGCATGTATCTTATAGTGGAAGTATTATTTCATGAAACGTTGCTTTTGACTCAATAGATTTACACATCTTTGTGTCCCCTTGCACTGAGTCACAATAGGAAGTGAATTTCTCATTGCAGATAGCACCAAAACAGCAGGAAAGCACCACACTTTTTCATATAATGTTCACCATTGTCCCATGGTCAGTAGTGATATGCTCAAGGCCACATGGTTTATAAACTCCAATATTATTCTTCCACTGTTATGTTCTCGAACTCCTGGTGGATTATGAAGAGTTGGCTTACTTTAGTAAGTAGGTAATTTAATATACTTGGGCTTGTTTCCTTATTCTCAATGTGGGGACAGTGCCACCACCACCCTAGTTACAGGATTAAACAGGGTAATTTATGTGAATAAGCTTTATCAACTTTGAAGTGTGCCAATGTAACTTATTGTTACAATGACTTGTTCATTGCTTCTGCAAGCACTAATTGACAACCATGTTTGACGGTTTGCAAGCACTAATTGACAGCCATTTTTGACTAGGGATGGTTGGATTAAGTGCCTTGTATTTATCAAACTCAGCAGTCTACAGTTCAGCATTTTGTGAGTGGAGATCACTCCTGTTGAGCACTGTTTATAGTATTTTGTTTTTTGTTTATGACTGGATGTTGTGGTAAATAAAGAAGCTATGATTGCTATTTACATTTACTTTTCCTATTTGGGTGTTACTCTTGACAAAACAACAGAAGGCAAATGTATTTTGGACATATCTGTACAATCCCATTAACATTTGTCTTAAAATAAACCTGCATCTTGATGTAAAAAACCACACACTATGTCAATAAAACTTGATTTAAAAAAAAGTGAAATACCCATGATGATACTCAATAAAACATCTAAAAAATTCTGAATGGAAAAGCTAGCCAAGACTAAAAAAACAACAACAAAGGCACACAACACAAACACAAAACCTCCAATTTATTGTACAACGTGTAGTGGAGGTAATCCTATATAATAAAAAGGAAATATGCAAATTCAAATTAACCCTCATGCCCTCACAAGATGGGTGCCTACAAACAGGCCGGCAGGGGGGTAAGTGAGGGACTAACAAACAACTGAACAGCAGGCTGCATGGGATGACCAGGCTGTCAGGGGGGTTAGTGAGGGAAGACCACATGACTGAACAGTAGGCTGAGTAGGGCAACCAGGCTGGGGGGAGGGGAGGAGACTGTGAGGGGTGACCAGGCTGGCAGGGAGGGGCAGTTGGGGGCAACCAGGCTGGTGAGTGGGGTGTTGGGAGAGAGGCGCAGTTGGGGACAACCAGGCCTGGCGGGGGGGAGCAGTTAGGGGTGACCAGGCAGGCAGGCAGGTGAGCAATTAGGAGCCAGTGGTTCAGGAATGTGAAAGGGATGTCCAACTGCTGGCTTAGGCCCGATCCCTGGAGATTGGGCTTAAACCAGCAGTTAGACATCCGCCAAGGGGTCCCAAATTTGAGAAAGTGCAGGCTGGGCTGAGGGGGACTCCCCCCACACACACCGTACACAAATTTCGTGCACAGGGCTTCTAGTTCCAATAAATAAAAGTATCCAGCAAAGTAGCTCGCTGCCTGTCTTCTATTTTTCTATCATTCTCTCTCTGTCTTTCTATCTATGCGGCCTGGTAGTCAAAGTTTTTGTTAAGACACATTTTTATTCCACATTTATTCTGTGGCTTAATTCCAGGATGCAATGATAAAAATATAGATATTTTGCATTTTGTATGTTCGTATGGCATAACCTCCTAATTCAAAGTACTTCCCGAAGGCTTAGGGTTATGAATACTACCACGTTTAAACCTATTTCTCAACCTTTAGAGGAACAATGTAGTAAACTGGACAGGGGAGTATTGATGCCTCTTCTCCAGCAGCCCCTTAGTCTAGTCTTACTAAAAGCAGAGGAGGATATTGGGATGCAAATTAGGTAGTGAAAGGCTCTGTGCCAAGTGTTGTTTATTGAACCGATGATCAAATGTCCCCCCAGTGGGTTGGAGGGAGCTGCTTACTTTGAGTGAGGATGAGATTTCTCAAAGAAATATCCAAATGTAGCTCTAGCTGATTTGGCTCAGTAGATAGAGCATCGGCCTAAGGACTGAAGGTTCCCAGGTTCCATTCCAGTCAAGGGCACATGCCTGAGTTGCTGGCTTGATCCTCAGAGGGGGCTGTGCAGGAGGCAGCCAATCAATGATTCTCTCTCATCCCTTGATGTTTCTATCTCTCCCTCTACCTTCCTCTCTGAAATAAAAAAATACATATATTAAAAAATATATATAAATATACTAGTACATCCCCTGGGTCCCCAGCTGGGACGGGGAGCCTGAAGACCATGCCTGCTCCTGCATCCCTGGTTGAGAAGACTGCCTATTTTGGAACTGGGAACAGCCTATTGTTTGGAAGTTAGGATCCTTGGAATGGAAGCTGGGTTGTTATTTACCTTTTAAACCAGAGGTTCTCAACCTGTGGGTCGCGACCCCTTTGGAGGTCAAAGGACCCTTTCACAGGGGTCGCCTAAGACCATCCTGCATATCAGATATTTACATTACGATTCATAACAGTAGCAACATTACAGTGATGAAGTAGCAACGAAAATAATTTTATGGTTGGGTCACAACATGAGGAACTGTTTTAAAGGGCCAGAAGGTTGAGAACCACTGTAATTTAAGTTATTTGACAGAAAAGAGAGTGTTAAGGAAATAGAGGACTAGTTTCAGGGGAGTTATTTACAGTTCCTGAGAAGGAATTGTTTTAGGTTTTCACACTTCAGATATAAACAGTATGCTAATAGCAAAGCATCCATACCTGTTCATGAGAAAAATTCCCTAGAGGATTGATGTCAGTCAACATGTTAAAAAGCACTCTTTGTTAGAAAAATACTTCAAAGTATAAAAAAATCCATACTTTGGTGAAATGTTCTGCAACTCAGATATTAAAATGATTCATAAGTCATCACATACCACCTCCACTTAATGAGATGCTACTGTTCAGATGATAGCTACATGTAATAGAAAGAGGGAACACACACACACGCACACATTCTGATACATTATAATCACTTAAACTTTGGGTCCAAACCAAGAGAGCAAGGAAGAGAACGGTTAAGAGTTATGGAATAAGAAATAAAGGAGGGGAAATGGGAAGAATATTGTCAAAACAAGAAACCCGAGGTATTTAAATATATGACCGCCATTTGACGTTGACTTAAGTGTGAAATTTTACATTTACTCATTTCAAAGCACGATAACAATTTCAAGTATTTATAGGAATTCCATTTTTGTCTTTTTAAAAAATTATTAATTTTTATATAGCCAGGGATAATTAAATTACAATTATTTTAATAGAGTGCTTATTTTTTATGTTAGACACACATGAGCAGAACCAACTAAGGATCTGAGCCAGGTACAGAAACTCACCAGGGCAGAAAGCCCCAGATGCCTAGCCAGGGGCAGCACTGGGTAAACAGGAATCTCACCCCCAGGATAACCTACCTGTCTTTCTCTGGCATATCACTGCTCATATGGTTTAGACCCTCTGACCTTCTGCTCCCTAAAGGGAACCTCTAGGGCTCAGTTGTATTTTAGCTCCAGGCCCAGAAAAGAAGCAAAACCAGACCAGTGACACTGTGGCTGCCTCAGGACAAGCTCCATTGACTAATGACCCTCTGCTCTGGCACCTACCAGTCAGTGAGACCAGGACCCTGAAAGAGCACACCTGGGAAGCTGATGAATATTCTATTAAGTCCCTCCCCTGAGAACTCCCCTAAGATTTCCAACAGCAAGAGAGAGAAATACCCTCAGACAAAGGACACAGCCCTTCTCCCCCAGGGAGGCACTCCTGCACCACTCCCTTTTGCCCCTTCTGCTCTCTGAGACTTGCTCTGAGACTTGCGATGGGCAGCGGTGGCTCTTCCCGCGCTCACCCCCCTGAACCTGGCCCTGATGCTTTCTTTTCTCTGGCTTCTCAAAACTGGAGAAGCGCGGTCTAGGCTCTTCGGTTGGTTCTTCTGTGCCCTTCCTCGTTTCACTGTCCTAAGTATATGTTTGCTGCCATCATGGACCCAACACCCTCTGGCTCATGCTGTGTAGTCCTAACCTTTGGGTATCCCCATCCACTTTTCCTTAAATAAATTAAAATTTTCTTTATTCATTATCCGAGATGGCTTTTTAGCCTGCCTTCGCGCCACCAACTTTCACTTTTCAACTTGTTTACCTCATTCCCTGGCATCCTAAAACTAACAATACTAAGGTGAGTGTTCTGCTCCTGACTGGCATTTAGATATATGTTTGTGTCTCTTAAGTGAAAAGTTACTTAACTGCTGGTTGTATAGACTATAGTCATCTCCGATTTTGACAATTGATATAAGGCAATTTAGTGTGATGACATCACATGCTGTGCGCAGGAGGGTTATGGCATAGTTATTTTGTTATCTTCTTTGGATGTAACCCTTTTCAGTTTATAAATAACCTAATGTTTGCTACCTCTGATGCTTTATTGACTTCGGAACCACCTTGGCCTTACTAGTTTACTATAATGCCAAGCACTATAAACATTTGTTTGGAGTAAAATCTTCTGAGGGAAACTATAAACTAATTCTTTAAATAATTTATTGTAAAATAATAACAATTTCACAAGCCACACCTGGAAATGTCACACTGTGACATTTGCATTGTGACATCTACATGCTCAGTGGCCCATATCCTTTTAGTTCATTACCAGGCCTGTGTAACTTTGAGGAAAAAAAAGTATTTTTATTTATTTCAGAGAGGAAGAGAAAGGGAGAGAGAGAGAAACATCCCCTCTGTCCTCAGTGGTAGGAGAGAATCATTGGTCGGTTTCCTTCCGCACGCCCCACCCTGGGGATCGAGCCCGCAAGCCAGGCCTGTGCCCTGACCTGGAATTGAACCATGACCTCCTGGTTCATAGGTTGACACTCAACCACTGAGCCACGCCGGCTGTGTAACTTTTATGCTTTCTATAAATCTAGAGGCAGTTAGAGTTGGCTTGTATAATATTTGTTTAGAAGATAAATTTCACAGGATGGTAATGATTTTAAAGGCTATATATGTTGTTACTTGTGGTCAAGATGAAGTTACTTTTTTCAAAAACTGATGTGCTTCTGATGCTACCGGACAGTACTAAGAAAGGATTAAATTTGGACCCGTGCTCAAATACCAAGTCATAAATTTAAGTTACTTCATTTCAGCTTAATCTTTTATATTAAAAACAGCCATTAAATACTCATTGAATGTGCAGCAGTTAGCTAAAGACTATCAGGTATGAAATACATGTTATATTCTTTAATAGATTAAGTATATAACAATCATAGGTAGTGTTTTATAATTAATATTCTCTGTTTTCCACTTCATTGGACAGGGTTTTGGTATAAGCCCCTGTCCCTTCAAGATACAGGGAAATGTTTTTTTCTAATGTCTCACATTTTTCCTGTCACACTGCTGGGATCTAAGATGAGACTTCCTCATTAGGCCTGTTTCTTCTCCCAAGATTTGGGGGGAACCGTCAGTGAATCTCTAAATACACACCATACACCTTCACCATGGTGCCATTTAGGCCTGAGGACATGCCCCTTTTCATCTTGGTGCTTAAAGTCGAGAGTATATGATGTTAAGCTGATAGCTAAGTGTGTCAAGTACTATAAAGAAATATAGGAGGGCAGGAGAATGTCTCCCAGGGAGACTGCCTAGCCTTGAAGTCATGGCGAACTAAAGAGAGGACAGGATGAGAAGCTGAGCCGGAGGTTGCAGGCAAAGAGCACCGTCTGTGTGAAGGCGTGGGGACCGGAGAGACTGAGGTGTTGTAGCAACTCCCAGAAGCCCATCCGGTTGGAGTAGAGACTGTGAAGAGGGACTCACCTAGAAGCAGTTTTGAGGATTTTTCATAAGAGAAAAGTGGAATCTAAGAGGGAGACAGACATGATTAGGTTTTCATTTGATAAGGATCACTGAGAGCATAGTGCAAACGATGGTTTGGAGGGAGGCCGCGGATTTTGGTGAGACCAGTAGTAAGAAGGGCATCGGTGCAATTGAAGTGAGGGATGGCAGAGGTCGGAGGAGAGGATGGAAGATAAGTTGGACGGGTAGGAAAGGTGTTGAAGGGAAGAATGATAGGGTTTGCTGATAGATGTCTGGGGACTTAGTGAGAGGAACGGATGAGAGGTGCTGATGAAGTACCTGGTTTGAGCTGTAACGTTTACCGAAATAAGGAACATTCAAGATGGAGTTTTTTGACCTTTGCCTCAGTGAGAATTTAAAAACAAATTTGTGCGTTACTTTTTCCTTGCATAATTTTGTTCTCGGCATCATGATGAAATATTCTTACTTTTCAAATTGTTTCCCTTTATATTATGATTGAAGGTATGCTTATAAGTATGTCTGTCTGTCTGTTGAAAGCTTAGTCCTTTAAAATTATTCATTTCAGTTCCAAACAACTGGGTCCTTACTCCCAGGCACCTTTCTACATTGACTGTCCTTTCTCCTTCAACTTCCTTGAATGATACGCTTTATAATTTTTGATGTTCTTTTTGTGTTAACTTCTTTTTCTTTGGAATATATGTAAAAGTACATAAATAAGTATAAGTATGCATCTGCCCATCCACACATCCACTCACAATTTCTTTTAGATAGCACCGGGTTGGTGTAATAAAATATGGAGAAAGAAAGAAAAATTTTAAAAATTATTTTCTTGCCCTAACCAGTTTGGCTCAGTGGATAGAGCGTTGGCTTGTGGACTGAAAGGTCCCAGGTTCGATTCCAGTCAAGGGCATGTACCTTGGTTGTGGGCACATCCCCAGTAGGAGGTGTGCAGGAGGCAGCTGATCGATGTTTCTAACTATCCCTCTCCTTTCCTCTCTGTAAAAAAGTCAATAAAATATATTTTAAAAATTTGTTTTCTTTAGTGGGTTGTCTTAGAAAATGAATACATACCAGAAGGTGAAGAACTGAGAACCTTTTTGTGTGTGAGAATTACAAAGATTTTGCCATTTGTCTGCTTACTAAAGTCGGAAAAATAGGAATTTGGGTCTTATTTTCCCCACACACTTTCAGGGCATTCTGCTGGTTTTAATGGGAACTGTGAAGTGTAGGAGGTGTGCTCTCATTTCCTTTCATGCACATAAATCGAGTTTCAGGCTCTTTGGGAAATGCTCAGTGGCAAACGTTGGCAGCACGGTTTAAAATGCTTTTGGATGGCATGACAGCATGGTGCCACTTCAATGGAAGGCTTGTAATATTTTATTTTCTTTCCTAAAGAGGCAAGATAAGCCCTGTAAACACTCTTCCCGTTTTGCTGTTTTTGGGTGTACATCGTGTGTGGCTCTCAGCTGCCCCTCCCACCCGCTGCCCGGGAACACAAGTGCTTTCTTGCTCTGGTGCTCCTGCAGAGCGCTCCAGCTGTGGGCAGCGGTTCCCAAGTTTTGTACCTCACTTGCACACTGTAATTATGGCTGGTCAGACAGCTTCCTGCGTCTTGTCTGAAGTGTACTCATTTTAAGGGATATATTTGGAAGGGAAATCTTTGTCAAAACCTACCAAAATACAGCTGATTTAATTTTTAATATAAAATCTAATGTAATTATTGTATTTTTTTCAAAATGAGGTCTGAGGTCCTTCAACATAAAAACTAATCTACAAAACCTCAACTCAAGCAAATGCACCAAATAGCAGGTTTGAGTAACGACTCTTTTTTTATTCTACTTTAAAAAGAACAACAGATGTGTTAAGCCACTAGGGTATGCTGGGCGCCATGCTAGTTTCTGTTTAGACTGTGCCCTCCAGGAGCTTCAGTTTGTGGAGAGAAACGTACATATTGGTAAATATTGTAACTCTCTTAGGAATGAAGTGTTGAAAGAAGACAGATTGAGGAGAAATGGGCTCTATCTGGAAAATTTGGGAGAAGCATCAGACATGAGGTGGCAGTTGCATTACGTCTTACCACTGAAGCTTTCAAATTAAGGGCAAGGGCCTGGCTGGTGTGGCTCAGTGGTTGAAGAGCAACCCATGAACCAGCAGGCCGTGGTTCGATTCCAGGTCAGGGCACATGCCTAGGTTGCAGGCTCCATCCCCCGTGGGGGACAAGCCGGGAGGCAGCCAATCAATGATTCTCTCTCATCACTGATGTTTCTGTCTCTCCATCTCCCTTTCTCTCTCTGAAATCAGTAAAAAAATCTATTTTTTAAAGAAAGAGCAAGGGAGTGGCTTATGTATTTGCAGTGTAACAGGATGATCAGTTCGGTAAAAGGAACACACAGAAGAGGCAAATTACTTAGTTGTGGATGGATGTGATATACCAGCTTGGACATCTAAAGATGTGCAGGCATTTGAAGTGTGACAAGGAGCCAATGAGGACTTTCTAGGCAGAGAGAGAGAGCAGCCTGTGAAGGGCTCAGAATGAAAGCAATCTGTTGAGGATAGATCCTGAAACTCTTGGGTTTTGTGCCATGGAGCTTGGACTGTCCTGGAGGGCAACCTGCTGACCACTGAAGGATTTTAGACAGGGGAGTGATAGACTCAGGCTTCCACAATTAGAAGACTGTTATATTTCATGGGAAACGTTGGTGAATCAATTCCCAGGGAAAGCTCTATCACTTAAAACTCTTTCTGCCTGAATCCGGGGTGGGGGGGGGAGGGGGGGCTGTTACCTAGTAGGCAGAGCTTTCAGCGTTCTGTGCTTGTGGAAATTTTGGCTACTCTTGTTTTTGCTGCTCTCCACCCTTCTCATCTGCATCTGTCATGTTTGTGGTAACACAGCCCGGCCAGAATTATAAAAGGTGATTGAAAAAGTAGCAAGAGAAAAAGATATGTATTAATGTAAGCCTAATGCTTGTTTTGGTGCTCATGTGAGTACTTGGGTCTGTCTAAATTAATCTCAAGTTCTCATCACAGTTTTCCAGCTCAGGAGTAGACAGACCGCAGGTAAAATAATTGGAAATTATTGGTATAACCCAAACTACACTGCAGCTGCCAAGTATGGCTACAGGGGGGCCAGGCTGCTTTTTGTGTGCTTCCTCATAAACATTCCTTCCGCATTCTTTATCAGCACATAATCCTGAGACACAAAAAGCCTTTGTGTCCCATTGGGAATGTGAGAAAATCAAACTGATGCATTGGTTTTGCTCTTGGTTAGGAACCACTGACGTTTTTTATGAACCATCCACCTTTCGAATAGAGATAAATATTTTCAGCAAGATGCGCCCTGCATTCTCCCCAAAGATGTCACTATTCCAACACAAGAAATTTCAAACACAGACTAAAAATGTCTGTGTTTTTATCCACCTGATGTTATGATTTGTAGGTACTTGTTAGAAATGTAAATTTAATGGAGTTTGGCATAATAGTAACCATTTCTATAGCACTTCCCATGTGCCAGACACTTGATGTAAATGAACGCAGTAATCTTTTCCACAATCGTCTGAGGTAGGTATTGTTGTTACGCACTCTTATAGACTGAATTGTGCCCTCCTCCCCATCCATATGTTCCCTGACTCCTAATGTGACTTTATTGGAAGATGAAAGTTGTTGATGAGGAAATTAAGGTTAAATGAGGTCATAAGGGTGGGGCCCTGATCCAGTAGACTAGTATTCCAAAGAGAGTGATTACCAGGAATGTAAGGGCACAGAGAAAAGGCTGTGGGAGGCCACAGGGAGAAGGCAGCACCTGGAACTTGGACTTCCAGCTTCTGGAATTTTGAGAACATGCACTTGTCTAAGCCACCCAGTCTGTGGTGTTTTGTTGTGGCAGCCATAATAGAGCAGTATGTACACATTTTGCACATGGAGAAGTGGAGGTACAGGGACATGAAGCAGCTGGCTCAGGGCCACGCATGTAGAAAATGACAAGGTCCGGAAAAATTCACAGCTGGAAAGCGTGGTTACGTCATCAGTGCAGGTAACCGAGGTGCTATACTGGTCCTCATGTAGATGCAGTTGCTAATGTCTGGACCTCCGTGGAATGATTACATTCTGCCTCCCCATGTTGCCTTCCCTCCTTGCCTCTACCTAGCCCCATGCTTTCTAGTGCACAATGTTGGTGGACTGTTCACTTTGGTCTGTACTGAATAGGCATGAGGGCACCTGCAGAGTCCTTTACTCTTACCATGGTTAGTTGCATGCTGTGGTTCAAGCAGTATCATGGTTCAACGTGAGCAGGGTCAGCAAGCACTGTTGGATTTTTTTCTCGTCATGCATTAACTTTTCCAGTAGTAGCAAGACTCGCCTTCATTTTCTCCTAGCAGTAGCCTCATAGGGCTGTTCAATGCTGCCTTTGTAGTATATTCCTGACTGTCATCTTTTGGAAAAGGATTTCTGGGAAAGGATGGGAAGAAGAAAAGAATGGTGCGCGCTTTAGGTGTGCTCAGTCCCCAAAGAAGTGATGATTTTCAGAGAGAAAATTAAATGTGCGGTGGGTGTATCAGGGTTGGGTTTGGGAACAGGTACTTAGGGATCTTGTCATGGAATTCAGAAGAATGGAAAGAGCCTGGAGATTGGAGCCCAAAGAAAATGGAGTACAAATCCAAACTCCGCCTGTGACTGAGTCACTTTAGCTCGGCCTTTGTTGAACTTCTTTTCTTGGTCCGGAATGTGGTTCATACTAACACTACGTGCTTTCTGGCTCTGTTAGATTGCATGAAAAAACTGTGACCTAGAATTTTAACACGTGTGCTCCACACTCAAAACTGCTGTTTATTGTTAATGTGTTCTTGAATAACATGATTCCAGTAGGAGCACCATTCTCTTTCCTCCTGGACCCTGTCAGTGTCCTCCAGTGCATCTGCATTCCTTCCATCCAGTTCTTCCCCTTGGAAGACCTGTTACTCCCAGTTGCTCCACGGATCTTTTTTTGCTCACTAGCATTCTCACGTGACGGCAACTGTAGCCCCCATCGTCCTTTTCCTTCTCTTTTCTTTCCTGTTTTTGTTGTAGTTCATTTTGTTTATTGTAGCTGCACATATGACTGAGCTCTGAATCCCTTTTCCGGGAAGAGGACCTTGTCTCTGAAACAGCAATGCTTGTCATGTAGTAGCATTCTCTCTCTCGCTGTGTGTATGCCTTTCCCCCCTTTGTTGAGCCATTTTACAATAAAATTGTATATATTTACAGTGTGCAGCACGATGATTTCATACGCATAGTGATTATTGCAGTCCAGCTAATTAACCTATCATCTCATGGCCTGGCTGACATTTTTGTGTGTGATGAGTGCACCTGAAAGCCACTCAGCATCTTTGCAGTGTTCCATGCCAGCATCAGTAAGTATAGTCATCTGCCTGCATTGTCAATGAATTGTTATGAAACGGGTCTTTATAAGTTTACGTTATTATTGGGTGCCAGGCAAGTTTCCTCCTTTCCACTCTTATTTTTCCTCCAATGAAAGGGATCGCTAGAAATGTGATTGCAGCCCAACTGAATGAAGACTAAATAGCGTGAGCACTGGTTACTTGCTCAGAACCTAACAATAAAGGTGTGATGTGTGCTATTAATAAGCAATTGTTCTGTGTGTAGAATGTCACTGCTTAAGTTATTTAAAAATTGTCATGATGGGGTGATTGCAACAAAGCCACCGGTTAACATTTTTATAGACAATTAGGTGTTTCTGACAGTTTTCCTCATCATATACCTGAATTGTAAGTATGTAGCTTGTATTTCTTTGTAGGTAGCATTAAAACGTCACATACCTGGCATTGTTACATGTAGCCCATTCTTCCTTTTCATTGTGGGTTCTGAGCCTCCACTCTAATGCTTTGGATGCTCTGAGCATCCTGTTGAGATAGTCTGCTTGTTAAAATGGAAATTTAATTTCATGAGGCTTGTATGTGTTTTGAAGGAAATTTAAATTACAGCAGTTAGGGTTGTGGATTTGATTTGTATTTTCTGAAAGGAAAGAAACTGTTGCGTTTAAAAATGTGATTTGCTTTGAACAAACTATGCTAATTAAATTTATTTTTGCGGCCACTATTAGTAGAAAAATTATAAATGAGCGTAATTTTCCGTTGCCCCTTCTGCATTTTTCACGTAAATAGATCATTAACAAAAAGCCATTTACAAGTGATTTATTTGCATTTTGAAAGTTTACTTTACAATGGATTACACAAAAGATGTTCCCTTCCCTAGTGTCATTCTAACCGTGGGAACAAATATGTGTTAGTATTATCATTTGGTAATTGGCTCAACAACAGTGAAGCTAACATCTCAGATTCAGTCTTATTCATGTTTGTAGAAGCTAGTATTAGATTGCTTAACTTGTTAAAACTGGAAGGCAGATGTTTATTAAAGATTAACAATTCATTTGAACATTTAAGATTACAAATAGGATTGAAAATAATCTGTAGAATGCATAACTTCCCCCCAAATAATTAGATTGCAATTTGACTGTTAGGAGTTCAAAATGTTGCTAAGCATTTACTGTTAAGGCTTCTATACAAGGAATCAGAAAAAAGTTAGTAGAACTGAAACCCACTACTCTTGGAAAAATATGTTTACTGTTCATTAAACCTGCTTTATACAGTCGTGGAAATAACTTAAGACCAAGGGTGATGATAAGCCCATGGATACCACATGAGAAATGCCAACTCTGGTTTTATTTTATTTGATAAACATGGGATTCATCAATTACTACAGTTGAAGGACACTTTCGTCAGCCATTAGGATATGTTTCTGAGGAATCAAGGAACACCAGGGATGCATGACAGAACCATGAAGGAGGCGAAATAAATTGAAAAGGAAATGACTGACCCTGGAAATTATCAGGACATCCTGCCCGGGATGTCATTACCAGATCTGTGTTCTGTTATTTTTATAAAAAGATAAAATCTATACATACCAGAAGACAATGGCAAGCAAGCGACATAATTGGCCTGTGATGATAAAGGACACTTCATACCACATTAGCTGAGTACTTTTTAATCAGAGTTTCAGTTTAATTGCGGTGTAATTCTCAACTAGCTCTAGGCGCTGACTGTCTGGTGATAAAGTACAGAGATTTTATTCAGGGCTGGACCTTCCTATCAAGCGAGAGCTGTGATTGTGTGCAAAGTGACATTGAATGTAGAGCAGAGTTTCTGTGACATGGACATTAGGGAAATGTGTGAGTTCCTTTAGGACATTGAATTTCCATTACCGATTTGTTTTCTGTTCCCTTGTTCCTCTTTATGAAGAAGTAATTACTTAGAACAGAGTCAAGCTCAACATTATTCCACTTAAACTACACTTACTCATAATATTCAAGAAAAAGAAGATAAAGAGGAAGAGGAGTTAAAAAAATCAGAATTATATTTTTGATTATACAGGGTGTCCCAAGAAAATGTGTACACACTTTAACAGCTGATAGTTCAATTTTGCAAATGAAATGCAGTTTAGTAAACACTGCCTTTATAATTATTCAAAGTCTGCGTATACATTTTTGGGACACCTTATTTTTATAAAGGACACGCTGCCTTTTTCCTTTTAAACATTTCTACCTTTTAAACAAGATGCAAATGCGTAGATAAGATAAAGGTAGAAAAAAATACTGCTCTTGTAGGCTTTGGTAATATATGTTGCTTAAACATTTAAAAATGGATAGAGACCCTGCTGGGCCCAGTGCTACTATGAAGAGCCCATATCTAAATACTTAATAATTAGACATTTGGCTGAGTAAAGTTTTCTTCTATCAAAAGCCATGTGCCTAAGGAAGTGAGCGCTGAGATGGCTCAGCTAAGATAAAGCACCTCGTCTCTGTACCAAGTGTTGTATGAGCAGGATGCCACCTGGCTCCTCCTTGCTCTGACTTCATTTGTTGTTGTCTGGGATAATGAGAAGTGTTCATTGGCTTAATGCCTTTATTTGTAAGAGACAGATGCTGTCTGATTCTTCCCGTCAGAAGAATTCCCAGAATAAGCCATTCAACCAAGAACAATTGGTGTCTTGTTGAGCGCAAACAGTAGGGAATTCTCTAGTCTCTCGCACCTTGCTTTCTCTGTCTGTGTGTCCATCAGTAGCAGGAACTGTTCGCTGACTGACTAACTGAAGTGAAGACCCTGCCGGCCTGTGATTTGGCTCTTCTTTATTATTTTGATGTATCCACTCAGTATCTAAAAACGTCCACATTGCTCGGTCACTTGTAGCATTTCTGTTGAACCTATCTCCTGTGGAGTGTTTCTGTTCCACTCTTCTGTCACATACATTTTATTTTAAATAGGTTTCAGTGTCTAGCCCAGTGGTTCTCAGCCTTCTGGCCCTTTAAATACAGTTCCTCATGTTGTGACCCCACCATAAAATTATTTTCGTTGTTACTTCATCACTGTAATGTTGCTACTGTTATGAGTCGTCATGTAAATATCTGATATGCAGGATGGTCTTAGGCGACCCCTGTGAAAGGGTTGTTCCACTGCCAAAGGGGTCGTGACCCACAGGTTGAGAACCATTGGTCTAGCCCCTCTTTTCCTTCTCCTCCCCCTCCTCCTCATTCTCATGCTGTGAGAACATATAATTCACATATAATTCACAATTAGGGTTTTCTTTAGATCTGTTCCCGCTTCAGAGTAGCAAATGCCGTACATTGGGGCTAAAGCAAATATAGTTCAGTGCAATAGGAGCTTGGAGAAAAGGTAGATAGAGCCAGGCCACAATAAATTGAAATATATATTTAATTTATTGGGGTAACATTGATTAATAACCTATAAATTTCAGATGCACAGTTTTATAATACATCATCTGTACATTGCCTTGTGTGCTCACTATCTGAAGTCTAGTCTGCTTCCATCAGCATATATTTGACCCCCTTTACCCTCTTCAAGATACATCCATGTTGTAGCAAAAGGCAGCCTTTCATCATTTTTTATGGCTAAGTATTACATACAATATACATTTAATATATATGTACTGCATCTTATATAGCCCATCATTCATCAAGGACAGGCATTTAGGTTGATTCCATGTCTTGGCTATTGTAAATAATGCCACAATGATCCGAGGGATACATATATATATCTTTATGACTAAGTGTTTGTCAAATTTTTCGGGCCCTAGCTGGTTTGGTTCAGTGGATAGGGTGTTGGCCTGTGGACTGAAAGGTCCTGGGTTCAGTTCTGGTCAAGGGCATGCACCTCGGTTATAGGCTCCTCCTCGGCCTGAGCCCTGGTCAGGGGGCATACAGGAGGCAACCAGTCCATGTCTTTCTCTCACATTGATGTTTCTCTCAGTCTTCCCCTCTCTCTTCCACTTTCTCTAAAATCATTTTTTTTTTCCTGGTAGATACCCAGAAGAGGGGTTGCTGGGTTTTATGGCTGCTCCAGTCTTAATTTTTTGAGAAACCTCCATACTGTTTTTCATAGAGACGGCACCAATTTATAGTCCTGCCAGCAAGGTATGAGGGTTCCCTTTATGCCACATCCTCTCCAACACATGCTATTTAATTTCTTGTTGACAATGACCATTCTAACAGGTTTGAGGTGGCATCTCGTGTTTTTTATTTGTATTTATTTCCCTTACAGCTAACGAAGTTGAGTATCTTTTTATGTACCTGTTGTGCCATCAGTATATCTAATTGGGAGATAGTGTCTGTTCAGGTCCTCTGCCCATTTCTTAATTGGTTTGTTTTTTGTTGTTGAGCAGTATGAATTCTTTATATATTTTGGATATTAGCCCATTGTCTGAGGTACATTTGCAAATATCTTCTCCCATTCAGTTGATTGCATTTTTGTTTGATAATGGTTTCTTTTGGTGTGCAGAAGCTTTTTAGTTCAATTTAGACCCATTCATTGATTTTTGCTTTTACTCCTATGAGGAATATATTTTCAATTTCACTTATAGGCTGGGATGGATACTGTAATCCTGGGTATTTCATTTGGTATCTTACCTCTATAGGGTTGGGAAATATTGTTCAACATCATCCAGAATGGGTCTCAGGGTTCTTGAGTCATTTATTTTTGTTTGAAGAAAGCAAAAATGTACTTCCTGCCAGTAGGGGTGAGTGTTAAAAACAAGCAAACAAAAAAAGAAAGAAACAACATAAAAAAACCCTGTGAATTGCTAATTTGTGTTAATGCCTGACACATGCAAGCTGGATTAATTTATTCATTCATTTATTTTTATATGTTTTATTTTTTGACAATGATTCAATTAGAAAGATTAAATTCTGAGCAGAAAATGCACAGCAGCCAGATGGTCCATTTTGGGGCCCCTCTTGAGTTAGTTAGCAAGCCTTTATTTTGTGCTTCTATTCTGGAAAATAGTATTCTGTATTAAGCAAGATAAAAAACCTATAAGATCCAAATTATTACTATGTAAATCTTACTGGAGACTCTTGAAATGTATATTTATAAAAATTATTTGTAGTAACTGAAGAATAACTTTTTTTAAATTTATCTTTATTGTTCAGATTATTACAGTTGTTCCTCTATTTTTCCCCCATAGCTCCCCTCCTCCCATTTCCCACCACACCCTCTGTCCCCCCACCCACTGTCCTCATTCATAGGTGTACGATCATTGTCCATACTCTTCCCGCACCCCCAACACCCTTTACCCCCGAAAATTGTCAGTCCACTCCCTTTCTATGCCTCTGATTCTATTCTATTCACCAGTTCATTCTGTTCATCAGATTTTTTTATTCACTTGATTTTTAGGTTCACTTGTTGATAGATATGTATTTATTGTTCATAATTTTTATCTTTACTTTTTCTTCATCCTCTTCTCAAAGGATACCTTTCAGCATTTCATATAATACTGGTTGGGTGGTGATGAACTCCTTTAGCTTTTTCTTGTCTGTGAAGCTTCTTATCCGACCTTCAATTCTGAATGACAGCCTTGCTGGGTAAAGTAATTTTGGTTGTAGGTTCTTGCTGTTCATCACTTTGAATATTTATTGCCACTCCCTTCTGGCCTGCAGAGTTTCTATTGAGAAATCAGCTGATAGTCATATGGGTGCCCCCTTATAGGTAACTAACTGCTTTTCTCTTGCAGCTTTTAAGATTCTCACCTTGTCTTTTGCTCTTGGCATTTTAATTATGATGTGTCTTGGTGTGGTCCTCCTTCGGTTCCTTTTGTTTGGAGTTCTCTGTGCTTCCTGGACTTGGAAGTCCATTTCTTTCACCAGGTGGGGGAAGTTTTCTGTCATTATTTCTTCAAATAGGTTTTCAATATCTTGCTCTTTCTCTTCTTCTGGTACCCCTATAATTCTGATGTTGGTATGCTTGAAGTTGTCCCAGAGACTCCTTACACTATCTTCATACTTTTTGATTTTTCGTTTGTTTGTTTGTTTGTTTGTTTGTTTTTTTGTTTTGGCTTTTTTGGCTGGGTGGGTTTTGCTTCTTCATATTTCATATCTTTGACTTGATTCTTGCGATCCTCTCATCTGCTGTTGGATCTCTGTATATTGTTCTTTATTTCAGTCAGTGTATGCTTGATTTCTAGTTGGTTCTTTTTCATATGCTCCAGGGTCTCACTAAATTTATCAGCAGTCTCTAGAAACTTCTTGAAAAACCTGATAACCGTGGTTTTGAATTCTATATCCAGTCGTTTGCGTTCCTCCATTTCTGTCTTTTGTGACCTGTTTCTTAGTCTCTGCATTTTGGCTTTCTGTGCTGGGTGTCCTATATAAGGCCCAGTGATTCAGCCTCCCCAATCACCTGGGGTGGATACTCTTGTTGTACGCCTTTGAAAGCTGGGTGCACAGCCTTGTTGTAGTTATCACTGGGAGGTATCACTGGGGGGAAATGACCTGCAGGCCTTTCTCCTTGTTGTTTGGAGTTTGGATCTATTGGAGTTCTGTCTCAGCTGCAGACCCTTAGGTTATGTTGCAGGCAGGCAGGCAGGCGCTCAGCTTGGGCGGGGTTGTAGGTGGGGTGGGGCGGGGTCTCAGAATCACCAGGGGTGGAGCGACTCACAATGGCATCCCCTTTGCTGGTGCCGCAGTTTCTACCGCGTTTGGCGTCTCCAAGCCCTGGGGTCTGTGCAGCATTCTCAGTCCCTGAATCTCTATGTCAGTGATTGCTGCGAATAGCAGTGCTAGAACGCCACTGGTCTTCCGCTGCCCTGTTGCCCTACAGCCCGCGTTGCATTCAGTGTGACCCGGGAGTTTATAATCTTCTAAGCTGCGGACCCGATCGCCGCTGCCACCCTTTCACCCGAATCGCCACGCGCCGCCTCCGCCTCCGCCTCCGTTTTGCGCATCAGTACCTTTCAGTTTGGGCGCGTCGAGAGCTTCTGTTCAGTCTCAAAGCACTCCTCTTGTCTTCTAGATACAACGCTTCCCCTCCCTTGGTTCTGGAGGATGGCCGTTTATCTGTATGGTTGTATTTCTATAATGTAGGTGTGGAGGCTGTGCATTTAGGTATATACCTCATGCCGCCATCTTGGTTCTCCTTGAAGAATAACTTTGACTAAGTTAATAATATTGCTATTTAAAACAAATGCACTGATGGGTTTAATGTGATAAAAATATGGTATCTATCTTTAAGGAAATTGAGGAATGATTATCGAATTAGGTCAAGATAGAAGGATGTAGATTTTGAACTAGAAGAGAAAAGAGTGGTATGACAGGGTTTCTTGATGAAGAGGGCCTTGATACCACAATCACTGCAATATAATATTGTATGGAGAAATCAGGAAAATAACGAATTAATTCATTGCTTTACATTCATCTTAGCTCACTGTCTCAGACTCTAGATTGGCTAGTTTCTTGGGGATTATTTTATGTTGTAGGTGTTCTATACTACATATATCTATACTAATAAAAGGGTAACATGCTAATTAGACCAGGTTGACCAGACATCTTCCTGTCATCCTACCTTCCTTCTGGACAAAGCCACAGTGGCAGGGGCCGAGGCAGAAGCAGTTAGGAATGATCAGGTCGGTAGGGGAAAGCAGTTAGGGGCAATCAGGCCAGCAGGGGGAGCAGTTAGGCGTGATCAGGCCGGCAGGCAGGTGAGCGGTTAGGAGCCAGCAGTCCCGGACTGTGAGAGGGATTTCCAACTGCTGGTTTAGGCCTGATCCCACAGGTGGACAACCCCCGAGGGGTCCCGAATTGGAGAGGGTGCAGGCTGTGCTGAGGGACACCCCCCCCCCGCACGAATTTTGTGCATCGGGCCTCTAGTAAAGAAATAAAAAATACAAAGCATTTGATGTGCAAAATTATAAATTTTTTAAGAGATAAAGGATTTCAGGTTTTATATCTTGGAAAAAACACTGGTGAATGAGGTAAGTTCAGTGGCCAGTTAACAGTTGAACTTAACTAACTGGCTATCTATTGTTTTAATGGTAAAACAAATAACATGTAGGAGATGATGAAAATACATTTGCAAAATTACTTCAAAAGATAAGGATTAATTGGGTTCTTAAATATAATATTTTGCTCTCTGATACCAAAATTGGAAATGCTAGCCCACTTGACTCTCATACTTGTCTTAAAACTATTGTTATGTATCAAAGTAGAGGACAGTCTTTTTAAGGTGTCTATTTACTTACCCAGCGGTGGGGTTCAAAATTATGTCAGTGTGGCTGTGACAACTAAAGTCACTTAGGGAAGAGGGATGAGGAGTATAATGACGACTATTGACAAATGAATGTAGAGAACCAGTGAAAGTATTTTTAAGGGCTTGAATCATACAGTGTAAGATTTTAGGCCTTGGACCGTGTGGTGTACCTCAGGGTGCACCTTGGCCCCAGTGGCTAGTGTGATACAGTGAGTGGAACAATGGCCTGGAAGTCATAAGCCCTGTGTTTTGTAGTCTGGACTCTACCTCCAATTTAGACGGATGAACCTCCTTGAGCCTTTGTTTTCATCTGGAAACTGATGAAATAAAAGTTAAACTGATATCAATAAAAGTGGTAGCCTTCTGTATTCTGTGAAAGCTATAGAAGTCAGTATAGAAGAAACTGAAGGTGGGTGGATGAGTTAGGGACTTATTGTTAGCTCATGTGTGAGGAGTAAGGGCTTGGGTTGGAAGGCATTTAAGAATGAAGAGGGAAGCATAGGTCAATGAGATATGGTAGAGAAGGAAATGGCAGTTTGTAGACAGGTTGGATGTTGAGGATGAATAAGAGAGAGTCAAAAATAGCTTAAAATTTTTGATCCTCGGGGATTTTGAAGACAAAGTTAAAATGGACAGTTACAGGACATTTGCAAACACTTGCTTATCGTTGGGAGGAGAGGATGAGCTCAGGTTTTCACATGTCAAATTTTAGTTAACATCTGAGTGAGATATCCTGCAGGCATCTAAGTGACAAGGGAATGAGAGAGGTCAAGCCATCACTCCTGGGTGTCAGCCACAGACAGTCTTTAGAATTGAAAGGGAGCCAGCTCACTAGGGAAGGAATGGGAAGAAGAAGAAGAAGAAGAAGAAGAAGAAGAAGGAGAAGGAGAAGGAGAAGGAGAAGGAGAAGGAGAAGGAGAAGGAGAAGGAGAAGGAGAAGGAGAAGGAGAAGGAGAAGGAGAAGGAGAAGGAGAAGGAGAAGGAGAAGGAGAAGGAGAAGGAGAAGGAGAAGGAGAAGGAGAAGGAGAAGGAGAAGGAGAAGGAG